>JALXJV020000003.1:42003085-42074956 GCA_024633595.2 Lepomis macrochirus | reverse complement strand
CCTGCCTCTCCTTGCATTCTTTCGCTTTATTTTCGCTTAAAGTCTCTTTTTTTTTTACCCTGCTAGAAGTCAGCAGCTCTTGGATACTTTTAAATCACTGGGACTGTCAGATAAAGTAGGCTCCTGCCATACTTTAAAAACTTTTATGATCTTAGTTTTACGCGAAGTGCGCCTATCAATAGCACTAGCCTGTACCGCAGTGACTGGAGCTATAGCTAATGCTAATTAGCAACAAGATGCCCCCCTTCTCAACGGACGACTTCTACAAACTTCTACAGAAAATTACAGTGCTGGAAACCAAGATCCAAAGGTTAGAAGTGAATGTGGAAGTGAATGGATTATGTGGGAATGACACCACTTTCCCGTGGAGCCAAAACAGTGGACAAGAGCATGCTAACACACGGCTAATTAGCACCAACAAGACTACCAAGAAGCAGGAGGCCTGTGTACTGGGTAATAAATCTAAAAGTGGGAGTCCTCCCTGGAACGCTCTGGGTGCAAAGCCTAAGAGTAAATCATTTCCTTGGGAAATGGGAGGACGAGTAACAGGCAGCACACAGCTCCTGAGATTTGTGATGCGACTGGCTGGCCTGCATTATCATCCAGGCAAAGCCTCTTCAACCCCTGTTCTTAGTAGGACACAGCCGTGGACAGCTGCGAAAGGGAGAGTTAGCAACAAACCTCCCCAACAACCGAGTGTGCAACAGCAGAACAGATTTTCACCACTATTGCAGGACCCTGGATCTCCGTCTGATGACCTGGATAACATCCCGTCCTCACACAGAAGGGTAAGGACTGAGAGTAAATCAGACAGTAAAAGGCTGCAGCGAAAGCTAACTGGGCCTCAAACTCTGATTGTGGGTGACGCTGCTGTAAACGATGTAAGAAGCATGTGCAGTAAGAACACCAAAGTACTCTGCTTTCCAAAGGATACGGTGTCTGACTTGGCAGAAAGGATCCTGCATATCGTGGCTGAACATCCTACTGTGAAAAACATCATATTGCACATCGGGACCAATGATGTTGTGAAGCAACAGTCTGAAGTGTTGAAAAAGGACTTTAATAATCTGTTGAACACAGTCAGCTCATTGAATGCTGAGGTGTTTATCAGTGGCCCTATACCGCCACTCCGAAGAGGAGCTGAGAGATTCAGCAGACTGATGGCACTGAACAGGTGGCTCTCAACGGCATGTGCTGTCCATTCAGTGCATTTCACTGAAAACTTTTACAGTCTGTGGGGCCGCAGGCATCTTTTTAAGGCAGATGGACTTCGCCTTAACAAGTCAGGAGTAAAATTGTTTAGCTCCAACCTGTTTTACTTTCTGCGTCACTCATCTGTTCCCTCTGCCAAGGACAAGAGACAAGAGGAATCAAAACAAGAAGAAGACATAACACAACACGCCAGAAACCTTGAAGGAGAGCCACCCCAGCTGTCTCCCGCCGGAAGACAGCTGTGATCACGGGAGACATCTGAGCCAAGAGGAAGAGCCTCCACCTCTCTCAACCAACAGTGAGGATTCAACATCTTTACCCCCACAATCCCCATCTCCAGACACACTTTCTCCCCTCTCCCCTCTGCTGGACTTCACTGATCACATGGAAGACCTGGTTAGAGCTGGGACAAAATTCACTCCGCGCACCTTCCCTCGCTCCACTCCCATTTTCTCTACCCTAAACCCCCCTCCCCGTCCACCTCCACCACTGGCTCTAAGTCCTCCAGGTTTGACACACGTGTCACAAATACAACGCCCAACCCGCCCTCCGGCTCCGCAATGGCTAAAAGCCCAGTAAGCTCTGTCTGATATGTGCTGGGTCCAGGCTACAAGGAATATAGCACTCATGACTCTTCCCAGGACAAGCCGGGCCCAATGTGCTGGTAGTCTTCTCCATCCCTGTCTTGATAGGTAACAGAAAAAGTGTGGTGAATGTGTTAAAAACAGGAAGCCGGCAAGTTTAGTATTAATTCCTCGTCAGCTGCAGCCTGTTGAAAAAAGTGGGCCAGATTATGTTTTTAACTCACTAAAATTAGCTTTGTTAAACGTTAGGTCTTTGGCAGGCAAAACATTTTTAATCAATGATTTTATAATAACTCACAATCTTAATTTCATGTTTTTAACTGAAACTTGGTTGGATCAAGATAACAGTGCAGCTGTCCTTATCGAGTCAACCCTCCCAACTTCAGTTTTATGAGTGAAGCCAGAGTGCATAAGAGAGGAGGTGGAGTTGCCATTTTGTTTAATGACTCCCTCCAATGCAAAAAGATTTCTTATGGGAATTTTGCTTCTTTTGAATATGTGGCTCTTCAGCTGAATTCCTCTTCTAGAGCTATTTTTCTAAACATCCATGTTGACAACCCCCAGGACAGAGGGACTAAAGAACTGTTCTGTGTTCTTGATAATTATGGACTGACTCAACATGTGACGGAGCCCACGCACAATAAGGGACACACTTTGGACTTGGTCATCTCCAAGGGTCTGGACATTCCCAAGGTTGTGGTGACTGATGTTGCTCTCTCTGATCATTCCTGTGTTTTCTTTGAGAGTGCTATCTGTGAGCACACAAATGTTAAAACAGAAGTAATCACAAAACGGCATATCACTGAAAACACTAGTGAAGAATTTATTGAGGCTTTCTCCCCGACACCTGCCCTTCCACAGGTCTCTGTCAATGAGCTTGTGGATAATTTCAGTTCTAAAATTACAAATGTTATTGATGCCATTGCACCAGCCAAGGTGAAGGTGGTCTCTGGTAAGAGAAGATCTCCATGGAGAAATGCCACGCTGGTTAGAACTCAAAAAAGAGAGTGCCGAAAAGCTGAACGCAGGTGGCGGAAAACAAATCTCCAGGTTCATTATGACATCTATAAAGAGAGACTTCGCATTTATAATTTAGAGCTGAGAAATGCAAGGCGGTCCTTCTTCTCTGACATCATCACCAAAAACACTAATAATGCACGTGCCCTGTTCGCTACTGTCGACAGGCTAACCAACCCTCCTGTGTCTGTAGCCTCTGACCTTCTATCCACCAGGGCCTGCAATGAATTTGCTTCCTTCTTTGCAGACAAAATTCAAACAATTAGACAAGCAATCAGCGGCTCCATGTCAGTAACAGGATATGTCTTATCCCTGTGTCCACTTAAAAAACAATTCTTATAGCATGAGACAATTTGACTCTATTAACCATAAAAAACCTGGAGGACATAATACAACATCTGAAATCCTCCTCATGCTGCCTTGATATTCTGCCAACAGGTTTTTTCAAAAAGGTGTCTAAATGCATGACCTCAGATTTACTACAAATTGTCAACATGTCTCTTCTCTCAGGTTTTTTCCCACAGGCCCTGAAAACTGCAGTCATTAAGCCACTCTTAAAAAAGAGCAATCTAGATAGTTCACTAATGAGGAATTACAGGCCCATATCAAATCTCCCATTTTTAAGTAAAATAATTGAAAAGGCTGTTTTTCAACAGCTTAGTGCTTTCTTGGCACTAAATAACTGTTTTGATGTCTTCCAGTCAGGTTTTCGACCACACCACAGCACTGAGACGGCTCTAGTTAAGGTCTTCAATGACATCCATTTAAACACTGACAGTGGCAGAATTTCAGTCTTAGTATTATTGGATCTCAGTGCTGCATTCGACACGGTAGACCACAACATATTACTAGACAGACTTGAAAACTGGGTTGGACTTTCTGGCACAGTACTAAACTGGTTTGAATCCTACTTAAAGGACAGGGACTACTTTGTGTCTATAGGTAACTACACATCTGAGCTGACAAAAATGACATGTGGAGTTCCCCAAGGCTCCATTCTGGGACCTCTTTTGTTTAACATTTACATGCTTCCACTGGCTCAGATTATGAAAAACAACAAAATATGTTACCATAATTATGCAGATGACACACAGATCTACATAACCATTTCACCAGGAGACTATGATCCCATACAGGCTGAGTAACTGTATTGAGCAGGTCAACGACTGGATGTGCCAGAATTTTCTCCAATTAAACAAAGATAAGACTGAAGTTATTGTTTTTGGAGCCAGGGAGGAACGATTGAAAGTCAGTGCTCGACTTCAATCTGTAATGTTAAGAACCACGGACCAAGCCAGAAATCTTGGTGTAGTCATGGACTCAGACCTGAATTTGAGGAGCCATATTAAGACAATTACAAAGTCAGCATACTATCACCTGAAGAATATCTCAAGGATAAGAGGCCTTATGTCTCAGCAGGACCTGGAAAAGCTTATCCATGCATTTATCTTCAGTCGACTTGACTACTGTAACAGTGTCCTTACAGGGCTCCCCAAGAAATCCATCAGGCAGCTGCAGCTGATTCAGAACGCAGCTGCTCGAGTCCTCACTAAGACCAAAAAGGTGGATCACATCAGTCCAGTTCTGAGGTCTTTACATTGGCTTCCTGTCTGTCAGAGAGTTGATTTCAAAATCCTGCTGTTAGTTTACAAAGCACTAAATGGTTTAGGGCCAAAATATATTTCTGATCTTCTGCTTCGTTATGAACCATCCAGACCTCTCAGGTCGCCTGGGGCAGGTCTGCTTTCTGTCCCCAGAGTCAAAACTAAACAAGGAGAAGCAGCGTTCAGTTATTATGCTCCGTATATTTGGAACAAACTCCCAGAAACCTGCAGGTCTGCTGAAACTGTCAGTTCTTTTAAATCAAGACTGAAGACCTTTCTTTTACCACTGCTTTTAATTAAATATTTTAGATTTTTTCTTTTATTGATAACTTACACTGCACTGTAACTTTTACTGTCCTGTTTTCTTTTTCTTTGTTTTAGCTTTTTAATGTTGCTTTTAAACGTTTTTATTGGTTTTTCCCTGTTGCTTTTATGTTTTATGTAAAGCACTTTGAATTACCTTGTTGTTGAAATGTGCTATACAAATAAACTTGCCTTGCCTTGCCTTGCCATGTTGTGCCATTGGTGATTGCGCGCATGCCGACACCAATACTGCAAGTAGCGGGGGGACTGGGTGGATTATTATGTTCAGTCAGGGCAGATGGGCCTGTGTTTTGTGGTACCGTATGGGCCAGTGAGGTGTTGACTCACGCTTCGCCTCTAACCCAATGGCATAAGAGGGTGACGGCTTTATAAAATAGAACAATAGTTACGTATTGTAACTCGAGATTCTCTGAGAGCACAGCCCTCTAAGCTGTGGGCCTCACTAGACCTGTGGTTGTCAGTGCTGAAGAAAAGCCACAATGAGACCTGATGGCCATTTCTCATTGTTGTGTATATACAAGGTGCGGACATAGGAGAGGCGTAGACAAGCTTTTCTCTGTGCCGCGCATACAAACGTGGGAGTAAACCTAATAGCAATAGCCTTAGGGGGCTGAACCTATACTCATAGAATCTGGAGTTACAGTATGTAACTATTGTTTCCTAATCCACAACTTAGCTAACGTTAGAGACATACTAATAAACAGGCCTGTCATCAGTGGGGGTCAAAAGGTACAGTTGACCCCAGCCCAAGGCCTGGCAGGGGCATGCAAAGGTCTGTGGTTAACCATTACATGGGATCAAGTTACACAATTTACCTATTGTCTTTGATAAATAACAAAACTTTTTAGATGTATTTACATTTACATTTACTCATTTGGCAGACGCTTTTATCCAAAGCGACTTACATTTGAGTATCAACCCTCACCTGGAACAAATATAGATCTACAACTGACAATAAGAGCGGCAATAAATACTAGTAAAAGCTCATAGTACATATCACATCAATGGGAAAATACCTATGAGAGGAAGTAAGACTTAACAGAAAGTGCAATCAGAACAAAAAGTGCAGTCAATACAAGGTAATTGTAGGGATAGAAGAAGCAGAGCACAGGAAGTGCGTGTTAGAGGTAAGTTCTGTGTGTGCAGCATGAAAGGACTACAAACTTTTGTTTCATTCTACAGCAACCTTGTGTTGTAAGAGACGTAAAAAGGGAGTTGCAATAATCTAAGCGTGAGAAATAAAAGCATGGATTAACATCAAGTTCTGGTCTTGAGACAGGTTTGAGCTTGGCAATGTTTGAATGTGTTTCTTAAATGAAAGAAACACTACCTGGTCAGAGTTTTAACGTGTCGATCAAAGAGCATTGATGTGTCAAACATTTTATCCAGATTTCTAAGATTTGATTGTACTGCCGATAAAAGTGATCCAATATGTTGAGGGATCAAGGGAGCTATGCTGTAGTGTGGTCAGTTTGTCATACTCATACGACCTAAAAGAGACATACAGTTGGAAATCATCAGTATAACAGTGATAAGAAATGCCCTTGAAATTACTGATAATGTTTCCTAGGGGGAGCATTTACAATGAAAATAAAATTGGGCCCAAGACAGAGCC
The DNA here is from genome assembly GCA_024633595.2 of Lepomis macrochirus. Lineage (NCBI taxonomy): Eukaryota > Metazoa > Chordata > Actinopteri > Centrarchiformes > Centrarchidae > Lepomis > Lepomis macrochirus. The sequence continues at coordinate 42,068,600 of JALXJV020000003.1, read as the reverse complement.
CTGTGGTACACCCCAGGATGGAGCAGCAGTTTTGGATGTGTGAGTTTTTCCTCCTTAAATCTTTATTGCAAGAAGAAAAATTATGCGTACAAGGGGCATGAAGGAGTATCATCACGCTCTGATGATGTTAATCCAACACATCTTTGTAGCAGCTTCCATGTTGATTCCGCATTCAGACTTAAACACACACTGAAGTCGGAAGGATGACTTCACAACCCGGAAAACGGGACCATCCGAGGAGCATGTGAATGCACCGTGAGCCTTCCATTGCAATATACAAACCCTCGCCACTAGATGCCACTGAAACCTACACACTGAAACTCTAACTTTTACTTCTGGCTCAGGTAAAACTTGTATGTTGTTCCTAAAATGTAAGTCGCTTTGGATAAAAGTGATGAAAATTCAATGAGTAAATGTACATTACTTGCTGTGTTTTTCATGGTGTTGGATTTCTCCAGAATTACTCATTCCACCTTAATTTATAGCTCCACAAGCAGCACAAGTAAGCTGCTATTAGTGACCTGAGACAATATGCAAATTCCAAACTCTAAAGAGAGTCTCCACTTTAATGTGGTAGAGAGGTTTACATCCCCCAGAAAATTTCACAAATCATGTTTTCAGGGGAGCTCATGTCTTACTAAAAGGAGCTGAGCTCCCCCCGGCCCCCCGGTGGTCTGCACCCTGTTTGTACCATTTCATTAGCAGTTTAAAAAGTTTTCATAGTTTGACAAGAGGCTTCACTCAAATTTGCGAAAAAGACATCGGTTCTTGACATTGCTAATGTTGGTTGGCACTAACAACCTGCTGGTCACTAGTCATTAATTATGCTAATGCTTAGATGTCCCAGGAAATGATCACTTTTTAAATTGTAAATAGAGATATAACTTCATATACAGTCCAGTGTTTCCCTTTTCCCAGTCCAGTGCGACCCGCCATCGTCTAATCTGTTCGGCCGCAGTTTCATAATGAAGCGAAAACATTCTCAAAACTTCTCTAATGTTGTTTTGCATCAATACTTTGGCAAAGTATCTGTCAAAAGAACTAAAACCAAAAGCACCATATGTCCTTATCAAATCACAAGGGCCGGGACATCCTTGTAAAAGAGATAAAAAATCTCGATAAAGGTTAAATAAATAAAACAAAAGGATGTGCTGTACAGGTCTCAGATGCTGCTGCTCGAGTCCTGACCATGAGAGTGGATCACATCACTCCAGTTCTGAGGTCTTTACAGTGGCTTTGTGTTTGTCAAAGAATTGGTTTGTACCCTTCCTGACCTCTCAGGTGGTCTGGGACAGGTCTGCTTCCTGTCTCCAGAGTCAAAACTAAACACACTGAAGCCACATTTGCCACTGCATCATATCAAATTAAATGTTTGCTCTGTCTTATTCTGTTTTATTTTATTTTTATATCTTCTATCTTATGATATTTGATTTGTTTCATCCATTTTATATTGTCTTTTTCTTAAACACTTTTTTATCTTTGTTTAAAGGTACTATGTAAATAAATAAATAATTTCCTCTGTGTCAGGCAGGGTTCAGCAAATATTTTTAGACTTTAAAGCTAAAGCTTTTTAATTCCACATAGATATTATTTTGTAAGGTTATTTTGGAGTTTCATTCTATTTTTGATAGAGGAGGGACAGGAGAGGCAGGGGTGAGAGAGGATGACACGCAGCAAAGGGCCCGGGCCGGACTCGGACTCAAAACATTTCCATTATTGAAAGTCGATGAGGTTTCAAGCTGCTGCAGCTAGAAGCAGAATTGCTGCTCCAACAACAAACTGTGATAAACCCAAATATAAATAAAGTACCACATTGACATTTAAAAGACTAACTATGTGGGCAATAACTTCAACATGTTGTCATGGTCCACCTGTTCTGATCCAGAACGGCTCCAGTTAGAGTAACTGGATCCCAGTTCATTTAGATTTCCCTTGAGGCACTTTTCAAATTAAGATATGACGAGGACGTAGCGAACATTACAGGAGTGTTTTTTGAAATGAGAAACATCAGTAAAACGTTCATCATTGTTAGAACCTGAACAGAACATGATGGAATTTTATAGAAATGTTCTCTGCTAGCTGGACCTACTGTATGTTCAGGTTCATTTATATTGGACATTTAAAAATGACCCTAGCTGACCAGAGCGGTTTCCAGGTTGAGGATACACAACAGGTTTACACAACAAAGACAGTAGAAAATGTCAAAACTCAACTCAGTTTGAAGGCCAGTGAATAGAGGGGGGTCTTTAGCAAGGACAGTCCGAGCTGTTTTTATTTGAACAGGTAAAGTTTTCCAGAGATCAGGAGCAGCCACTGAAAAGGCTCGGTCACCTTTAGTTTTAACCTGGATCCGGGAACATCGCGGAGCATCTGACTGGATGACCTCAGAGCTTTGACAGGAGAGTGGCCAGGTAATGTAATGGTGACTTACTGAGTCTCTGTTGGAAGGCGTCCTTTAAAGCTTAAACATCTGCTCTTGGACCGGTCACTCTTCATGGACACACAGCTGGGTTCAGGTCCAGCAGAGTCTGGTCTGTGCTGCTTCTCCGGGCTTCAACACAACACATGCAGAGGTTTGAATAATGATGGTGGAGAGATCTGAGTGCTGAGCTCTGACATGCAGAAGAGTCCTGGACAGTTAGAGATCCTCATCTCACCTCTGAGCTTCGGTCTGGCTGCCATGTTTCCCCCACAGAGTGCTTTTAGAGGGAGGGACTCCCTCCTCCGTCCCCCCACACTGATTCATGGCAGAGTCCACACCTTCACACAAACACAACAGGCTCTCAGAGACACACATCATATACATTTACATTATTCATTTAGCTGACGCTGTTATCCAAAGCAACTTACAATTGCTCTACATGTCAGAGGTCGCACGCCTCTGGAGCAACGAGGGGTTAGGTGACTTGCTCAGGGACACAATGGTGGATGGGTCACAGTGGGGGATTGAACCCAAAGGCATGTGTCTTATCCATTGCACCATTGGCATCATTTGTTGTTTATTTATAAATCTGATTTTCATACATGTTTACAGCTGAATGAAGTTAAACACGAAACAAAGACGACAAAAAGCAGTCAAGACAGTTTAAAGAGGTTCATATTCTGCCTTTTTCAGGTGACACTATGACGTCACAGGGATGAAAGGGAAGCGGCCGGACTACAAACGAGCTGTTTTCAGTTCAGAGCAGAGTTTCTGTGGGAGACGGGAACTAACTTTGGGCTTTTTCACTTTGCAAACCTGTTACAGCACAAAAAGGTTTATAACTCAATAAAGGAGGGGGGGGGGGAGGCAAAAAGCAGAATATGACCTCTTTAACCATCCCAAATGAACATTTCAGCTCCGCAGAGGAAACACTAACTGATTCACTGATTAGCAGAGTGACAGAAACTTTCAGGATGGCTGTTTTGATGGTTTTTAGTCATTTTTCCAGAAGAAATAAGTAAAGTGGGCGGGTTTGCGTTTCTTTGCGTCCTCTCTTTTTTAATTACTATGGCGTAGGGATGGAGCAGCGGATAAGACGTGTGCCTCTGGCATCCGAGACCCAGGTTCGAGACCCAGGTTCAAGACCCTTGTGACACATCCATCAATGTGTTCTTGTGCAAGACACTTAACCCCTCGTCGCTCCAAAGGCGTGCGACCTCTGACATAAATACCAATTGTAAGTCGCTTTGGATTAAAGTGTTAAATGAAATTAAATCTTTTGTGTCGCTGGATGTCAAGTCTAGACAATTATCGATTTTAAGAACGACTGATGACTCTGTGATGACAATGAAGACAACGATCAGGAAGAATTAAAACAGTCTAAGGTGCAGCCAGAAAGCAGAGAGTCAGAATCACAGAGCAGCTGCTGTAGTTCGGCTCTCGGTCCACTAGATGTCATCGATCCTCAGCAGCGAACTACAGAGCAGCTCAGTGCACAGAAAAAGGTCTGGTGTCTGTAACATTTCCTGGCCGACAGGTCTGCAGCAGCATTCACCAAGGTTTCTTATTTCAGCACTGAGAGCGGTTCTTCAGGTTTATTAAGAAGCTGAGTCATAAAGACAAGAGATCTGTCGGTTGAAAGGTGACCAGTCTGTCTGTGGATGTCAAGTAAAACATTTATCAACACAGTAAACAGATGGACTGAAGCTGTCCCTCGTATGTATTTGATGTTTTTTAATTATCTTCCTTCATTTTGGCTCAGTGTCAGAGTTCCTCTGTTAGTTAGAGGATCATTCAGACCACCTGTTGGGGGGCTGACTCCTCAACAATGATTGAGAGCAGCTTGGTGTTTCCCTCTTGGCCAATCAGAGCGTGACGATGCCCGTGCTTGAAATCATGAGAGATGTGGGAGTCTGCTCCTCCCTGTATCTGGACAGATCCTTCAGCGAGATCTCTGTGCTGTCTCTGGTTTTTATCACTGAAAGAGACTGAGGATTCTGGACCTGAACACAGTGAACTTAGTGCTTGTACCAGAGCGGTCTCCTCCCCTCCTGCATGGTTAACCCTCTATGGTGCAGTGTTGCCTCTGGGCAGCATTCTCTGTTTGCCTTAGTACACCTTCACCTAACATCCCAAAATAAGATGCATAACCTTAAAAGAGTTGCAGGGCCTTAAGGAAACAAACAGCAGTGTTAAAGTCTGTCACATGATTCTCTGGTGCCCATTAGGCCATAAAGATTAGGCTGGGACCTGGAGGGTCGCTGGTTTGAGTCCAGCTTGGACCAGAGTTGTGGAGCGTGGACTGGTAGCTGGAGAGGTGCCAGTTCACCTCCTGGAGTGAGCCCCTGAACCCCCAAGTGCTCAGGGCCCCGTCACTCTCTCCATGTGTTGTTGCATATGCATGTGTGTGTGTTTCAGACCTGTTTGTGTGTACTAATAACACCAGAGGGGGAATCCTGTGGGATTAATAAAGTATGTCTTCTTGCTTTTGACACACGGCTCAGCTCCATTTACTCTCGATACTAAACTGCCCTCAAAACATATTTTTATGCCATTTTTTGACCCAGAAAAAATATTTACAAAAATCAAGTTTCATTGATAATTATTTAAAATCATTTCTTTAATCATTATATAATCGAAAATAGTTAAAATGCAAATGTTGCCTTGAAGCCACATCAGACCATTCTGGAATCCTGCTGTGCCATTTCTTAATGTTGTGCATCAGGTTCATGTGCTAACAATTAACATCATTTTCTCTCATTTTACATTAAATAATTCATTAATTATACATTTCATAATGTTAGTTGTAATAACACTGTAATAATAATGTTATTACACTGGATAATTTAACGCTTGTTCTGCCTGCAGAGCACATGCTCATATTTTAAACACACCGTTCTTCCATTAGCAGGATGAACAAAAAAGTTTTCTACGGTTCATCAAAGAAAAGGCTTTTTCAGCTGATGGTAGTGAGAAACAAGGATTCACTGGTGAGGAAAAACAGTGAGCTGCTGGAAATTCTGCAAGAAAAGTGGCCGTGATTGTGAGTCTAAGAACGCAGATGAAGAAAAGAGTGAAGAAGAGCAGAGAGGAGAAAAGTGCAGGTGTGAGAATAAGACAGGGAGGAAATAACTTGTCTTCACTTATTGATAATGTGATGAATTTGTTGACTTTGTCGACGTCCATAAACACTGAGCCAAAGCTGCAAGGTAACACGTGTCTGAAACGGCGCCAGAAATCTGAAGACACATATTTAAATGATGAATTGATGGAAGGAAGCTCTGATCTGTTTTTGATGTTCTGATTTAAAGATTTTTTTATTGTAAACTTTGTTGAAATATGTTTGCTCTCTTTTTTGCATTCATTCCTGTAGGCGGTTCCACAATGTTGCCTGAGGGTAACGTTCAGACAAACACACATATGCACAGAGTTTATTTTTTAGATTTTTAAATTTAAAATGATTGTATTTTAAACTAGTAAAGCCACCGAACATATTTTATTCAAACTTTAAATAATAACTCTTTTTCTATTCTTTTCCATTATGGTACAGGGTTACTTTAAGACAAAAGTTTACCCCCAAAATATAATTTCTTTAAATCATCTTTACTTGGTCCATTTATTGACAAAACAACCACAACAATATTTTTTTTACCCACTGGCAAAATAATGCGTATTAGTTTTTCATCCAAACGTGATCTCGAACACATCCATGAGTGGACAGAGTTATCTCTGGACATGAAAATAAAATCTCTAAGCTCCACTGTCCTTCTTTAGAACACAGTGACTCTGTGGACATCAGCTGTCAGGTTGGCAACAGCTGCACAGAAACACTTACTGTGAGCAACATTACTGCAGTATGGCCTAGTGTTTAAACTAATCTGTATAAAACTGATCAATGAACAGTAATCTCTCATCTTTTAGTCGCACAGATTGAACATTCCTATCATGGTTATCAGCTGGATATGATGTGAATAATTCTGAGTGAGGATGACTGTGGTGCAGCTGAAACAAATAAATGTAGTTTAAAAGTGAGTTTTTCATCATCTGCTGATAGTCTGAATGTGTTTTGATGGCATTTCATAAAATACGAATTGAGACAGATTTTATTAATGTAACATAGACGTCTAAAACTTCACAGTCAGTTTGAACCTAGACACATTTTCCACTACAAAAAATTAATAGGCCTACCGAGTCCGACTGTGGCTTTACAATCACAGGCCCACGAGGAGGCTAAACTGTGTCTAATCTGTTCCCTTAATATTTCCATCTTCCGTTATTGGCACCGGCATTTAGTCCCGTCAGGTTCCAGCTGAATAAACAGGCCTGTGTTTAAAATGAATAACAGGCTGGAGGAGAATTCCAGCACTTTATCATTCATTAAGGGAATTCCAGTCTGGTAAATGATGAATGAGCAACGCTGTATAAAATGTAATATTGTTAAGGTATTGATCCTCCGCTCCTGCGTTTTAGAGCCAATCAGGAGCCACGTTGGCTGCGTTCATATTTCTGGCTCCGCCCGATTAAAATGGAGGCTTGGTTTGTTGAACCTGCTTTCTGAAACGGGGCCCTGCTGCAGCAGCTGCACCCAGACCACAAGCATTTTTCATTGATGCAAACATTTTCTAAACGTAACTCTCACAGTCATTAGTGTTTCTCGTTCTGCTCACACAGACGTCTCTGACCGCCAGAGGACGTTTGAACTACCTGAGAGAGGATCTCAAACCTAAAACGGGTGGTGATGGCGCAGTGGATGAGACACATGCCTGAGCGAGAAACTTAAAAGCATCAGCAACAATGACAAAAGAGAGGATTCAGATCCAGCAGAGTTCACTTACTCAATTTATTCCAGTCCAGCAGCTCCCACTCGTGTCCTGATCAGGTCTGTGTTAGAATAATCTCAGCGTGACCACCTGCTTCAACACAAACTCCGCCCAGCAGCATGAAAACATTATAACCCAGTCTGAAGCTGCAGCTCAGGTCAAAGTTCAACATCAACTCTCCGCCAACATGCTGTCAATGTTTCTGGTGTTCTGGTAAAAAAGTAAATGTTCCACTAAAGTGCAGTTAATGAAAACCAAACAAAGACTTTTAGAGGAAGACTCCTCCTCCATCAGGGAGGGAAAGCAAACATCCATCACAGCCCTCTGCTGCACGCTCAGACAGCCTTCCACATTTTACCAAAGTAAAAGCAGAACAGTATCAGCATCAAAATATACTTAGAGTACCAAAAGTAAAAGCACTCATCATGCAGAATGACCCATTTCAGAGTAAGATGTATTATATTCTTAGATTATAATTGATGATGCATTCATGTGTTCATCGCTTTAATGTTGCAGCTGGTAAATGTGGAGCTGATTTTAATCTTTGATTTGATAAAACTAATTAAAGATTAGAACTTTATCAGTAGGTCGTGAATAAAGGCTCATTTTACCCATCTGTTCACTGTGAACAGATCTAAACTACAAACTAACTTGTGACTAAAGTTATCAGATAAATTCAGTAGAAGTGTAAAGTAGCAGAAAATGAAAATACTAAATCTGTTTGTAAACCTCCAGAAGGTGAACTGATGTTAGGACAGCCACAGGTGGGACTTACAGTTACATGCTGGAACACGTCCCCATCACTGTGAAAGCATTTGTTAAAAATGTTCTGAAAAAATAGGCTACAAGAAAAATGCAATGCAAATGTAGAAGAAACAAATGAGTCCAATAAAACTAACTGTCAGTAAAAAGCATTGTATTCCCTGATATTTTCTATTTTGAATAATAATAATACCTTTCTTAGATAAAAAGAGACATGTCCACTATAATTTTTTGCATAAAATGTCTCCTGAAAGCAGGACATTTAGTGTTTAAGGCTGAAAACTTCGGAAAACTGTTTTCGAGCAAATAAAGGCAAATAAAGTTCTGACTGTTTTTCAAATTACAAGTTGTGTCTCTCGCTTCATGTGTCACAGTAAGGATTAATCTACAGGTTAGTTAGTGCGTTAACACCCTGAAGTTTCTCCTGTCAGAGTTTATCAGTGTAAAAGTAAATCGTGTTTAAAAGTCAGGAGTTCCTACAGTGAGCAGTGTTTCTTTTGTCCTGCTGCTAATGTGACTTTTCTGTGTGTTGCAGCGTTTATTAAAACATGTATATGGCAGTAGGGCGGGTCAGAAAGACAGAGGTCTGATTCAGACAGATGTTTCTGGACGTCTCTGTTAGAAACATTAGTCTCAGGTCAATACAGGAGGAGGGCAGAGATAACTGGGGAGAAGGACCACAGGTACAGACCACATTATTAAGTCTTCTCCTCGGACCAGCAGAGGAAGCTGATGATATTAAGAGAGTGGCTGATATTTATTTTGGCCTGTCTCCTCAGGAGCTCAGTGCAGCAGGTGTCAAAACAAAAACAATTTTAAATTCATGTCAAAATGTGAAATTTGAATAGGTCTATTCTGTAAATAGCTTTTTCATTTCTATCTTAATTTTTGTTTATTTTTCATTTTTTTCCCAAATTATTTTTAATTTTTCTGAAACAACATGCAAACATCCCCAGTGCAGATCAGTAAAATCTTATTTTATTTCAATCATGTCAGGTTCATAAACAGTCTCTATCTAACACTTTCCCTCCTGTTTTAGTTGCACACATTTGCAGATTTATATTATATATTTATAACATATCCTTAATATGATATGAAATATTCTAAATTCAGGTTTGGGCTGTCAGGTTACTTTTGAAACTGAATATTAGAAATAAAAATTTAATTGAATTTTGAATTTTTTTAAGATAAAGGACAAAAGGTGTTTGCAGTTACAAATTAACAAGGTCACAATCATGTTTATTTATTCAATACAAGGGTAACACAAAGAACTACAGGATGTTACGCTCTAATAATCAATTCGTACAGCAGAACCTGTGAAGGCTGCAAATGATTCTCCATCAGCAGAACATGATGTCAGGGGAACGTTTCCTGTTGGCTGGGACCGTGCGGACTTACTGAGTCTCTGTCGTGTGTCGTCTACTGGCTGACCCGTGGACAAGGTTGGGTTCAGGTCCAGGAGAGCTTCTGATCTGTAATGTAGTCTGGAGCTTCTCCTGCTGGAGACTGGAGTGTCCTGTGGAGCCCCTGCAGGTTTGAGGGGTGGACCCCAAAATGTGTTGTCAGTCTGCAGCGTCTGTTAATCTGGAAAACGCTACTGAAATAAATCTGTTTTCCTTCAACATGATCATTTCTAATAAAACCTGCCACAGAGTCCAGTATAAACCATCCAACCAGACCGGTTTGAGCCAGTTAAGTCCTTGTAACTCTGCAGCTGGTGCAATGTCACCATTTCATTTACTAAGAACATCAGGTAAGCAAACATCAAGTAAAAGTCATGTGAATGTAATAATAAATGTTGACCAGTTAAACCGCCTGATTGCCTCTTCGGCCAGAGCTCATCTGATTTCACACCTGCTGTTTCATTTGAAAAGGATGATGGAGATGTTTTTTTTTAACTCGAGAACATTGAAGTGTTCTGGCTGCAGGAGGGTCGAGGTGAGAGGAGACACAGGAAGACTGAGGAAGGTGATGTACCAGCTCATCCTCTGACCCAAACCTACTGTGTTCCCAGCAGGTCCCTTGTTGACAATAAGTCTGGATTTATGGTTTTGATGCTGGTCTGGTTTCTTTGACCCAGGTCAAGGCGTTTGACCGGGTTGAGCCGTGTTACCAGTGTTGGGCAAGCTACTTGGAAAATGTAGTGAGCTAAGCTACTAGCTACTCTACATTAAATGAAGCTTCACTACACAGAAGCTACCCCCCAGTGAAATGTAGCAAGCTAAGCTACAGCAACGTGGCAAAAGTAGCTTAGTTACATCTAAGCTACTTTTAATTTTTTAATAGTTTATAGTTAGGTCATTTATATATAAATATTTATATACACACACACACACACACAACATAGGCCTAGTTTATATTGAAGCAACTTCATTCCACAGTAGCAACAGAAGAAAGACTAAAAACCTGCTCCAATGTGTGAGAGAGCTAAATCAGACACAGAAACTCTCCTACATATCATTGCTGCTAAATGTTCTTTGTAAATTTCTGTTACACGGTCTGTTGGCTTTTAATTGAGTTCTAGTATTTTGCTGTACTTGTTCTTTTTTTACGCTGGAAAGGTCAAAGTGCAACATAAATTATTATTATTATTATTAATTAATATGAACCAGTAAGACGTGAACTGGTTAAGAAACTTTTTGGTAAAATCTCAGCTGAGAAATTGAACTGGACGAAGCAGCGGGACACCGTGTCCTGATATCCGAACGACAGGATTGGTCATAGAGAGTCCCACAATTCCATACTGCTGGAGTTTTACATTTACAGTACATTTATTAATTTAGCTGACTCTCATGTCAGAGGTCGCAACGAGGGGTTAAGTGTCCGGTAGATGCGTTACAGAGGGGGGATTGAACGTGTCTCCGCTGGTCCATCACCGCCCCTTCCTGAAGCAACAGTCTCACTCCCGACTCGTCACACGCTTGGACAAGCGTTCAAGTCTTGACTTTAACCTCTCAAAAGTAAACGTGGTTAATGTTGTGAAACAGTCACAGTTTGGGTTGAAATAAGTGTGTTCCAGTTAAAGTTAGGGTTAATATACAGTGACCAGATGTCCTCGGTTTCCGGGGTAACGTTAGCGCCCGGTCTCTTTATGTCTACAGCTGCTTTTATCTGGATCAGACAGACATAATGTTTAAATAAACATCACTTTATGTCCCTGGTTTGTCTGTGTGAAACTTTAACGGCTCTTTTAACAGAGTAATTACAGTTGTGTTTAATCACAAACAGTGTTTGCAGTTCATACATTTACATTTACATTTATTCATTTAGCTGACGCTTTTATCCAAAGCGACTTACAATTGCTATATATGTCAGAGGTCGCACCGCCTCTGGAGCAAGTAGGGGTTAAGTGTCTTGCTCAGGGACACAGTGGGGATTGAACCCGGGTCTCTCACACCAAAAGCGGCCGTCTTAACCATTGCACTATCCCACCCCTTCATAGCGCGATCAGTGATTAATCATTTAGTGATTAAAGGCAAAAACAGAAGCCTGTTGCTGCTGATGGATTATATGTTCGGTAGGCCTCTGTCTAATGTCCTGTTTATATTTGGAAAACAGACTATAGCCTAAAATTAGCAGCTCTTACTGCTGAGTTATCTGTAAAACAAAGACATGATCTCTTTTGCAATAATCCTTTCTGTTATTTAACTTGCTGTGTCCCGACCGATTCAGCCCTTTTTACCTGTTGAAATACCTTAAAATGGCCAAAACAAACCTCCTTCTCCCTGCCACAAAGCGATTCCAGCTTCTGTAGATTCTGCCTCAAAATGAGTTAAATTTGACAGATTATAAAATAGAAATTGACCTTCACTTTAATTCCATATATAACAATATATTTTTAATCACATACTGACTACCAAACTAAAAATGTCTCCAGTTTTCTTTTCACAAATCTCTTAATGTAAAAGGCCCTGCGGTGTGTGTAGACAGAAATGTCTCATTCTAAGGTAATAAAAACATAAGGGTTCATTAAGGAAGGCCTTTACGCGCCACTGAAAACATGCTCATGTGTTCACTTGATGGAATGTAAACCAGGCCACCTTCAATATGCAGAGGCAGAAACTGGAAAACAAGTTTCTTCCTCTGTCTCGCTCTTTCGCTCAAACACACTGCAGGTCTGTGTTCTTCAGCTTCTGGGGTTCAAGCTGAGTTTTAAGTTAACTAACATCACAATATCCACACAGGTACAGACAGTAAAGGTGGCAGTGCTACAGAAAATGAATAATGGTACTGATAATTATATTAAAATTAATAATAATAGCAATAGGCCTAGTAACAATAATTTTAGCAGAGGGCGTGGAGCAGGAACACGGGGGCAGCAGGAGACTCCCAACCACAGATCCAGACTCCACAGCTCCAGAGCCAGCAACACCCGCAGGAAGTGACAGGAGGAGGAAGCACACGACCACGGGAGAGGGAGAAAAAATCGAGTTAGTAACATGCATTAATGGGATGAGGTTGCACTCAGAGAGAAAGGGAGAAGAGGAGAGAGGAGCTCAGTGCATCATGGGAAATCCCCCGGCAGTTTTACTGGTTCCTGTCAAAACACGAGCTGCAGCATTCTGGATCAGCTGAAGAGTCTTAATGGACTTTTTTGAGCAGCTGGATAATAAAGAACTGGAGGGATCCAGCCTTGAAGGAACAAATGCATGGACCAGTTTTTCCACATTATTGTGAAACAGGATGTTTCTGACTTTGGCAATGTCACGTTGGTGAAAGAAGGCGGTCCTCATAATTTGTTTGAAGTAAGTGTAACCGGCCCTGAGTTGTACTGCACGATCCCGACACAAACCAGCAACAGGAAGCGGACACACGTGCGTGCTCGCACATGGGTTTTAGCCTCGCAGCTAGTGCGTCTCTTAAGGCGTCAGGGATGGAGGTTTTACTCTCTGCACAGCCCAGCTGGCTCCTGCTACATGAGAGTCACGGCATGGATAAATAGCTCAGATGTAGTAAACTACTATTTATTTTTTTTGCTGTAACTTAGCTTCATTTAATGTGGAGTAACTGGTAAGCTCACTGCATTTTCCAATAGCTCGCCCAACACTGGCAGCCGGCTGCCAAAAGGAAAAGGAAAAGTTTTAAGGATGTGTCATACCACCTTTATGCTGACGATGTTCAGTTGTATTGTTCTTTTCATGATGCTGAGGTTCATCGTCTGCCTCTGTTTCTAGAGTGTGTGTCCTCCATCAAAGACTGGCCAGCCACAAACTACTTGCAGATAAATTCAAACAAGACTGAAACGCTGATTTTTGCCCCAAACCATAAGATCCCGCTGATCAAACAGCACCTTGGCTCTCTGGGCCCTTCTGTCATATCCAGCCTCAGAAACCTGGGGGTTGTGTTTGACCAGGCCATGTCCCTGGAGACACACTCAAAACAGCTGGTATGAAACTGCTTTTGTCACCTTAGGAACATCTCTAAAATCCGCAAAATGTTGTCAAAGAAGAATCTGGAAATGATAATTCACACTTTCATATCGACAAGACTCGACTACTGTAACGCTGGTTTTACCTGTCTGAATAAATCTGCTTTGAACAAATTGCAAATTGTTCAAAATTCTGCTGCTAGGCTTTTAACAGGGGCCCCTCGAAGGTCTCACGTTACACCAGTCTTACCGGACCTCCATTGGCTCCCTGTAAAATTCAGGCTTGATTTTAATATTTTAGTGCTGACTTTCAGAGCCTTAAACGGTCAGGCCCCACACTACATCCTGGACCTTTTGAAGCCGTGATTCCCCTGACCGCACTCTTCGGTCCTCTGGCCAGAACTTACTTGCAGTCCATGAGACCTGCTGCTCCCAGACTGTGGAACGCTCTGCCCCGGTCCTTGTGTCTGGCAGACACGGTTGTCTCTTAAAAAGGATCTGAAAACACATCTGTTTAAGAAGGCTTTTGGTCGATGGGTTTTTCACTATGGTCACATTAATTTTATATATTTATGTACATTTTATACTGTTTGTTTTTAGTTACTCTTCTGTACAGCACTTTGGGATTTTATCTGAGAAAAGTGCTTTATAAATAAACTTTACTTACTTACTAGACCTGTATTTTGAGTGCAGTGGTAGTGTGATAGGTGAGCACCTAGAGTGGGTGTGGCTTTTCACTTGGGTTAATTGCATGCGTTTAGGCTGATTGCAGACAGGTGTGCATGTCTTCTTCCCTGGGTGTAGATATATTTATGTGGGCTGGTGGTGTCTGTCGTGTGGAATGTTTTATAAATTGCTGTTGTGTAAGGAGTCTCCTGCTTGTCTCCTGTGTGCTGAGGCTGCTGATATCTAAGGGTGTGGCACACGGCTGGATCGTAGTCTGTGGAGCCGGCAGTGCAGAGCCAACGCTACTTAAGCCCCTTTTCCACCAAAGCGTTTTGAGAGCCGGTTCGGAGCCTACTCTCGAACCAGTTCTTTGTGTTTCGACAGCCAAAGAACCGGTTCACGGCCAGGAAAACTGGTTCCAAAGCGGCACCAACTCTTTGCTGGACTAGAACCGTTCTTTTACCACGTACACAGTGACGTAATGACGTCGTTCGCTGGGCTCTCTAGTCAGTGGAAAAACAAACAGGTTCTGAGAAGGTTCGCAAGTTGAACCAACTTTGAACCAGCACCAGTTCTGAACCAGTTCTTTTTTGTTGGAAAAGGGGTGATAGTGGAGTTACCAGAGGCCCCAAGCAGTGAGGAGGCTACAACCGACCAGCCTGAGACCAACAGCAGACCCGTCCCTGTCGTGTTTGTCTTCGCCCCACGCAGGAAAACGAAGTAGACCCCACCCAGAGCCGCATTCCCGTTTAACTGACCCTGAGTTTCAACCATTTGAACTGAGCTTTTAACTTTCTTAGCCTTTTTTAACCCTTTTTATGTGTACAAATATTTTGCACAGCTTGTAGTATTGTATTGTTGCCCACTTATTTTACTCACTGGTTGGTCAATTGTGAACTAGTTTGGGGTGTTTGTGGTGGAAGCCAGAGTGAGAACGGCACTTTAATCCTCTGTTCACACTTTTTAAATGTCTGGGAAACATGTCACGTTAACATCGTCCACATCTGTGACATGTTCGACCTCCCTTTCATCCATTCATCCTCTGTTCCCTCCTCCCTTCATCCTTTAATCCCTCCCTGTTCAATCAGGCGCACATCTCTCTCATGTCCCATCTAGGTACCGTCTGGGGGGCTCAGGTGAAAACACTTCAGAGACTGACCCCCCACACTGAGTCTGATCCGCCCGGCCTTCTGTACGCCCTCTCAGACGACATCCTTCTCCGCTCCCCTCCTCTACGCATTAATCCTCTATAATCCATACGTCCCACATTTGTCCTAAACCTCTAAATCAGATGTGGCGTGGTGAAGATCACCGGGCTGCAGCTCCTATTCTTTGTCTGTAAGCTGGGACGGTTTCAGATTTATCGCTCCTTTGTGGAGAGACTGGTAACGGTTTGGCGCTGCAGGGCGCTGTCCGTCTGAACCCAACTGGGCCCGCAGGTCATCTGTGCCGACCAGGACCAGGACCGCTGAATGAACCGTGAAACACAAACTACTGAACCTCTGGGAGTGAAGATGCTGCGCTCTGGTGACGTCTGTTTGCTGTCGGTCTGAAGATGGCTGAATGGCACGTACATTTCCAAAAGGATGATACATCTTTAACTAGAATTAGCTGGGAGCTAAATGAAGGCAGCAGGAAGCCAGAGAGAAGCTCCTGATCTCCATCTGTGAGCCAGTTCAAACACGACCAATTCGCAGCAGTTTGTAAAAGAAACCTGAACCTGCTGCGTGTCTCAGCGTGAACAGGACACACCTGGACACACCTGGACACACCTCACTGGCCTCTGCTGACTGCTGTCTGAAACCAAACCAGTCCGACTCGCTGGCTCAAGAGTTTTAAGCCGTTTCTCTTCCTGTTAGAGGAAAGACACTGAGCTGAGTATCTCAGCTCTGAAGCTGCTAATGAACGTTCAAAGTGTCCCTGCTGGAATAAAAACCTCCTGACAACACAGTGACTTCAAACCTTCAGATTTATTGTGTTTTAAATGTAGAAAACAGTGAAGGAGTGTAAACAGATTCAGATTTAAATCCAACTCAGAATCAAAATGGTGGAAGAGAAAGAGACCAGATTACATTTCCTATCTTCTTTAAGTTCTTACAGAGCTTTCATTTTAAAATGTTAGATATTACATCTATTTATCTGCAGAGCTCATTGTAGAAATCACAAGCGTCAAAACAGAGAACAAATGTGAAATAACAAAATCCCTTAAATGATTTTTTTATATGCAAATGACAGGATAAAATGAGTGAAAAGAAACATGGAAGAGAAAAACTTTTTTTTTCTGAATGTTTTCTGGTGAATGACGACAAACAAAGTGAGATTTTATGATTAAAATAAAAAATAAAATACAATTGATGGCAGAAATAAAAACCCAAATCAAACCACAATCGAAAAAACATTTTCATTTTAGAAAGAATTTCTGTCAACTCTCCATATAAATATCAATAAAAAAGTGACAGACAGGAATTTAATGTTGAAGTCAGATCAGGCAGGTAAAGCAGCAGTAAATCGTGTTAATGAAATCTGATTTATGCTTCACTGTTAACTGCTAATCAACAGAGACGATATGTTCAATCCACAGTAATCAGCCTGTGTTCATGTATTTCAGTAAAGCTGCTCACTTAACACATTTTTAAAGACTTTGGTGAAAACTGTTCATTTGAAGGCTTCTGATAAAAAAAGGTTTCAGTTCAGCGTTTTTCTTTTTGTATAATCAAAACGATCCACAGTAACGACAGCAAGTTAAAGATTTATTTTAACTCCCCACCCAACGGGCCGAGCTCACGTCACGTCTGAGCCTGCAGCCGTGTTATCAGTTCACTACATCTGAGCCAGGATCAGTTAGCGGTCTGACCCCGGGGGCAAAGGAACAGTCCACAAACCCCCGCAGAACCACAACATCATCTGATAACCGGAACCAGTTTGACTCCAGTGTCACCTCATGTCATTGGTGTCAGACTGCAGAACGATCAGAGGCCTGTTGGTTTTACTTTGGCAGCTACTTCCTGTAATCATTACAGATTTCAGTTCATTATTATGAGGAAATTAAACCCCTTTAAATCAACAGTAAATTCATCCGGAGCTGAATCATCGTCTTCTGTTATGGAGTAAAAAGCAAACTGAAATAATGTTGAGTGCAGCGACATTAAGGCACATTGAGCGCTCAGCGAGAGGCAGGCGCACGTTTCACTACATCCTGTCGTTTGGTCGTCTTGGGAGTAAACAGCTGATGTCAGCAGCTCAGGCCCCGCCCACTCGCTCCGTTTCTGTTTAAAAAACGGAGAGTTAAGACGAATCTGAACAACGTTTCAGTTGCGTATCAGAGTTGATCTCCGTCTACATTAAAACGACTGGAAACGCACAGGGCGTGTAAACATGAGGCAGATGGTCTGTAGTTAAAGCAGATTTGGTGAAAGATAAAGTATTTTATTTTGCATGGACCAATAAGGAGCTGGGACTGTTACTGAATGCAACACGGGAGTTAAAAGCGGCGGCGGGAAACAGACTGGGAGGCGTGGCCTCATGCAGAGTACAGGTGGAGGCCGTTAGTGTTACCTGTTCAAAATATTTTAATAAAAATACCAAATCATTCTGTCAGCAGCATCGTGTTTCTGCTTTGCGTGACCGATAAGAGCCAATCAGAGAGCCGAATGCGAGCGTCTCCGTCCTCCGCTTTCGCTCGTCCGCACTAAAACGCTACCCGGGAACGAAAAGCGGGGTCGGCGGCGTTTTCAAACTTCCCCGTTTCAGGTCTTTGTTTCCGCCGTTTTAGTCTGGACGGGCGGAGCAAACGTAGCAGAAGGTTTTAAAACCACAGCGCAGCAGAGGGGGCGGGGCCTCAGACACTGAAGTAGACTGAGCATCAGTCTAATGAGCACGTTTAAGACTTTTTTTTATACAAGTTTCTGATTTCAGAATGAGTCGGCACATTAAAACGCCTCGTTGGATTAACGAGGCTGTGAAGCTGTGACCTCAGCTGCTAAAGAGAGAATCTTTAGTCTACGAATTCTGATGGTAAACGTTTTAAAGTGCACGACGGACAGACGAAGGTTTACCAAACGCTCACCTGAAACGTGTTTCTTCTAAAGGCTGAAACTCTGCGTGTGACGGGAGGTTCGGTCCTGTGAGGTACTGTATCTGTTATTGCTCTGCTGTCCTGCACCACAGAGGAGGCTGTGATCACATGACTGCTTATGGTTTTTAAATCCTCTGTTGATGATGAAATTACAAAAAATAGCATTAAGAAAGGCCACAATCTCATTTTTAGACATTAATGAGTCTTTCTCATCCTGGATCCACCGTCCGTGTTCGATCCACACAGGCGACGTGTTCACCGTCCTTCAACCGCAACCTTACAACAACTTCCTGTTTCAAAAAACGGATGTAGCTGAGAGAAATGATCAGAACAGCCTGAAACAAGCTCTGCTTAGCAGACAGATCCTGGTGTTGGTCCGATCGACAGGCACCCCGGTGAGACGTTCCTTCAAAATAAAAGTCACGTCTTTATACGCATGGCTAGATGTGATTTCTGGAGCTTTGACACTAATAAATATCGTCCTGAGCCTTCGTCACTCCTCTCTGTGTGTATACCTGCAAAGCTGCAGCTATTTTACTTTAACTGCTGAAACGAAACCTGGCTGTTCTCTAAAACCGTCTGAATCAAAGTCAAAGTTCGTTTGCGAGGAGGAGATCCGATAAAACGTTGTCGAAGCCCAGCCCTCTGTCGATAACATCAAGCTTTGCATCAAATCCACGGGACACGCAGAGCGAAACCATCCTCACGTTCTAACAGCTGATCTCAGGCGGACAGCACCTGATTGGTCCTAAATATGTTCATGACACCAGGCAGAAGAAGCACGCGGCCGCTCGGCTGAACGGCAAACTGATTAAAGACGTTGTGCAGCAGCGATGATATGAAGTCTGGTTCCAAACTGGTTTATGTGATTTGCTGGTGAACAAAAATTATGTCCAAGTTACAAACTAACTGAAAATCACTTCAATCTTTTAGTGAAGCTGCTGCACACTGACATCAAGTGTCTACACAGTCTGCACCAAGTCAAGCTAGCATGTTAGCATAGCAACAGCAGCTTCAGCCCTCCATCTGTGTTTACAGGCGGCGTTCAGGCGCAGAGCTGAGCGTGGGTCAGCAGGCGTTTGGCCCTGTGCTGAGCCCAACACACAATCACTGTAGATACGTGCGTAAAAACTCCAGGTCGCGCTTCCTTGCACGTAGTGCAGATAAAGCTGTTGTGCAGCCTGTGTAGACAGCTGAGTATCTGCTCCGTCAGCAGGACGGGGCCGGCGGCGGGAAAACTCGCTGAAATCATTTCCTGTGCAACAAGGCCGGAATTTCCAAACATCACAGTTAAAAGTACTTTTCTACAAAACAAAGCCCAGATTTCATCTTTTCACCTGCAAATCACCAAACCCAAGAAAAAGAAAAGCAGAACCGAAGTCAGGAGCCTCATGCAGTCCGGTCCTCAGAGGAGTTTAGGCCTGGGCGGGTTGGGCCTGACCGAGGAATACGCCCCGATGTGGGTGATGAGGTTGGGTTCCACGCTCTGAGACCTTTCCCCGGGCATCGTCCTCGCCATCTGATACAGAACCATGTCTTTGGCGTTCCCCTTGATGCAGAAGGAGCCGTCCAGATACTCGGCCACCCTGAGCGAGGCGTTGCCCGGGAACAGCATGGCCGGCGTGCAGCACTCCGTGGCCGGGGAGACGGCGTAGAGCTGCGGGGAGAACCGCCGCACCTCCAGGAGGTAGTGCCGCCCCAGCAGCTCCGCCGCAGCCATGAAGTAGAGGGTGAAGAAGAGAAGGTGGCCGGCCGACAGCGTGAAGGAGAAGGCGCACGGGTTCCAGTAAGGGAAGGTGAGGAGGAGGGCCGTCGCTGCAACCAGCCCCAGTCCCACCCACTCCAGGATGCGGTACGGCTCGGGGTTCCAGTAGCGCTGCAGCCTCTCAGGGTGATACAGCTTTATGTAAAGAGTCTGGAGGGCAAACCGCCGAGACAACAGGTCCTTTATGACCGCGAAGAAGTCCTGTGTCGGCAGCGCGTCGTCCTCCAGGACCACCGTGTTTCTGGGCCTCACCAGCTGCCATCCCTTGCGGAGACAGAAGACGTAATCCCTCTTCTCCCTCTCGAAGGTGTTTATTTGTTCCCTGTTCCTCAGCTGCTCCTGAGGGGAACGCCGGATCACCTTGAAGTGGGACTCCAGCAGCTTGGCGTCCTGGTTTTCCTGGGGACCGCTTTCCACGTCGCAGACCAGCACCTCCGCACACCGCCGCTCCCCACAGCCTCCCAGAATGCCGCTCAGCTGCCGCATCACCTGGAGCAGGTAGTGGAAGTCCCGCGCCTCGTTTCGCCTGGCAGTCACCACGGTGACCAGCAGCTCAGGGCGTTGGGAGACGTCCCTGAACCCGGCAGACGCCGCCGCTGCGGTGGAGGCGCTCTGAAAGAAGCGCAGGGCGTCCTGGCCTCGGTGGAGGCTTTCTCGCAGGACCCCCTCGCTCATGGAGTCCAGGTACATGGCCCTGACGAAGAAGTACGAGTAGAGCAGCCGATGGCAGCAGAGAGGGAGGAGGACGCCAAACGTGACGACGGACAGGGCGACGGCTTGGGTGACGGTGCTGGACCATCGCGGGCGCTGGCTGAAGAACGCTCTCCATCGAGGCATTGGCGGAACAGCCGGCTGGAAGCACGCAGCAGCAAAACGGGCTCTGCTCAGGAGGGTTCAGGTCAACGAAGACGTGTCCCAGCATGCAGCGGTGAAACCCGAAGAACCCGTGGGGAACCGATAGCTCTGTGGCAAAGCTGCTGGCCGTCTGCAGGGAGAGGAACAAGAAGGAGGAGTCGTCACATGGAAATATTCTTTTCCCTCCAAACTTCAGCCTGACAGGAATCTAAAATAAAGTTATTGAACTAACAGCAGGAAGCCACAACGCTCCTACATGTCGGCGTTAACAGAAAACTGACGCTTGATTGGTCGCCGTGAGCGATGACGTCTGGAGTGCAGCTGAAGGTGATCGGAGGCTTCAGCTCAAGTGAACATTTGACCCCACATGATTGGTTTAACTCTGAAGCTTCAGATCATCTTCAACTCCACTGTGCATGTTCACTATATGGACAAAAGTACTGGGACACCTGCACATCACTTGTATGAGCTCCCATTCTGAAGGTGCAGACAGTGAGATGGAGCTGCTGCACCAGCCTCCACTTTACCGGGAAGGTTTTAGACAGGAGTCCGTCTGCGGGAGCTGTTTCCCATTCATGAAGAAAAACATGTGTGAGGTCAGACACTGATGTTGGACGAGAGAGCAGGGCTGATTAAAAAATGTTTTTTAAACCATCCGATATTGATAAATACCAGGATAAATGACAAATTATCATTTATTTCAAGTTTAAAGGCAAATCTTTAAAACACTATTTGCAAGAAATATTCGATGCTGAAATGTGAAACATCCACCAGACGATTCGGAGCATTAAACAGTTCATTTCCTGCATTCTGGACAAATACAAACATCTAAAAACAGACTGTGTGAATTATGCAGCAGAGGCCTGACAGTGAAAAGCTCCCCTCTGGATTTTCAGTTGATATTATACAAAATTATTATAGAAAAAAATACTGACCAATGATAAAACAACACGCATCAGTTTGAACCATGTTTGACTTAAATATGATGGACTCGTTTTGATAGAAAGGGGAATATTATTCTGAATTTTATGGAATATTGACCAGGAGTTGTCTGATGAATCTTCTTTGCTTGTCGGGTCGGATGTGAACGGACGTCAGGTGGTTAAAAAGCAGCTATGAAACAGTTTTGGTTTATACATGAAGATCCGTGTTTGATGGATGCTGATGTTGAAAATGGATAAAATATTTAATTTCTTGAACAGCTGATGGTTCGGCTCAGCTGCCGATCCTACAAACCTTTTTTGGATCAAAGAGACTTTTTGAAGAGAAGAAGGATGATTACTGAAGAGTTAAAAAACAGGACTGAGTGAACAAACTTTTCTAATGACAGCCAAGTGACTTTGTGGTTTTTACACAAACACAGTCAACGAGTTGTTTCCAGGAAAGATTTTCATCTAAAAGTTCTGCTGATGTAACTTTGATTTCAATATTTTTAGTAAACAACTCAGCGTCCAAACGTTTGTGGTGGGAAAGTTTTCATTTATTTAAAAGGGAAACACAAAAGTCAGGAAGCAGGTGACAATCAAAAATATTACAGACTACAGGGTAACATGAGGTAAGACCCCCCATGAAACTGTAAGAAAACCCACAAAATGTCGTCATTTGTTTCCTGAACATTTCTTCTGGCTGCTGCTTCCTGTTTCATCACAACGCTTTTTTTTTATTTGATCAAAGTCTTTCTGATATAAGTTGATGTAATTTTGTCACTCATTCATTAACTGCAGCTTGTTCTTGTTAAATGCACATTTGTTTCTTTATATTTACGTCGCATCGCGTCTTTTCTTCCAAACCAACTCCTCTCGAAACATTTTGGTTTTTTAATATTTCTTGTTTTTCTGAACATTTCAACACATTCTGCTTTTAGAAAGTTGGTTTAAAACAAAGACCACATCATGAAAACACAGGCCCCCCCACCCGCTGTCCTCCAAGAGGACATGAGGACAGGGGTGTCCCGGTACTTTTGTCCATTTAGTGAACCAATCACTCGGCTTCAGTCCGCATGGACCGGGATCAGGGACCCTCCAGGTCCTCCACAGTCCACGCGGACTCACCTGGGCGGCTGTTGCTTTAAGGTGACCTTCGATACGCAGCAGTGAGACCACGTCACGTCACGTGGGTTTTATATTAATAAAAATGTGAAAATCTGACCTGCTCGTTCCAGCTACAGGACCTGACCGCGAGAGACCCGACCGCGGGACGTCCTCAGGACCCTGAGGGACAGGGTCTATTATTAAACCCGCCACCGCCGTCTGAACTGAGACAGTCCGTCCTGCTGGATAACAGCAGACAAACCTTCTGAAGTGTCCTCGGATCAGCTGGACTCGCTTTTTCTTTTCAGCAGCCCGCTCCGTTTCCGGTGTCACGGCAGGCTCCAATGTGTCCGCCCTGAGATAGCGGATCCAAAGATCACTGTTCACCTGAGGAACGTGTGCGGCGGCGGTTAGCAGCAGGCCGACCGCCAGGCTGACCGACAGACTGACCGACAGGATAACCGACAGACCGGGGGAACGTTAAAGAAGCGCGGCTGACAGTCGGAGGGACAGAAGGAGGAGAGGAGACTCACGGAGAGCTGAAGCTGAAGCTGCTGCTGTTTGCTGCTGCTGCCATGTCCTCACAGCTACGGCACTACACGCGCAGCTCAAACAGGCCTACCGTAATGCTGCGAGTACGGGCGCGGGGATCGAGCTGCTGCTGCCGGCCGGCAGGGGGCACTGCGGGACCTCAGACAGGACAGGGAGGGTGAAGCCAGACGGGCCCCGAGAGGTTGGAGCTTCTTACAGCCGGTCACAAGTTCGGATCCTGTGTTCTCGCCGGTCACCCGACATTTAAAAATAGTTTTGACTGCTGTGAGAAAAATCCTTTGGAAATCACTAACGCCGTTATAAGTTTCAGCAAAGTTAAACGTTTGTTTTTCAGCGCTTTCAAATAAAAATGGTCCAAATTTATAAAGATTTTTGTGAAACTTGTCCTTTTAGGTATTTTTTTAAGCTCGTTTTACCGTCTCAGGTAAAAAGGACCAGAGGCACTAAACAGTTTTACTTCACATTTCTTTTACAAATAAATATTTCAGAGCCTCAGGCCAGTTTATAAAAATATCATTAGAGTTCATCAGATGGTCTGACTCCACCCTACATCAGTTCGGGTTTTCTGGCCCTGCTGGTGGGAATTACAGGCCACATGTTAAATCATTTTAGAACAGATTTGTAAATGACAGCGACTGAAAAAAAGTTTGGATGATTCCTCACAAAAACCCGACTGTACAGAAAGTAAAGACGTTAAGACAAAGTGTTGTTCCTGTGAAGAGAAACTGCGTCTGCAGGCTTCGTCTACACGTCAGAAAGTTGGAGCAAAACTGCAGCAGATTCACAGAGATTTTGCATTAATGTGGAAGAAAAAGGCTCAAAAAGTCAAAAAAAGAAAACAAGACTTTTATTAATTTATTAATTCTGATGGAAAAAGTGTAAATTCATACTTTTTCTCTGTGAACTTGAGCATCAAGTCAATTTAATTTCTGAATCCAACAATAAAAAGGCAGAAAACTGTCAACATCTTTTAACATCTCAAACTGAAGTTTGTATTATTTCCGTCATCTTCTATGTTTGTGTCCTGTTCTGTAAACGTCTTTATGTCCCAAAGAGCTTCTACATTTTATTCCTCTTGTTTCAGTAAAGTCTCTTTTCTTCTTTCAGTTCCACCTCACTGCCTCAGGAAGGGAGTTCTTATTTGTTGCAAGAATAACGGTTAATGTGCAGCAGTCTGCAGTATGTTCAAATATTCTGTCTTATTGACGGTTAAAAGTTGGATATGTCACCGTGTCGTAGAGGCTATTTTGGAAATGTAATATATCACAGATAACAAGTTACAGTAGTATTACACTTACTATTTCTGTTACTTATCAAAGTAATTTAATTACTTTTCCTAATTTCTAGTAAATGTTTGACGTTTGCAAAGAGAACCAATCAGAAGCATCAGAATAGCATCGAACTTAAACAGCTGTGACCTGAAATGTCAAATAAAGACACTTTGCACATGAAAAACACGCAAAGCAACAAAATGAATATTTTTCAACATACAGCTGAGCTTTTCACAGAAAAAGTTCAGATGGAAACCTCACAGTGTGACTGTGAACAGGTTCATGATGTAAGGGATTACAGTGACATTCAGTTTGTAATTAAATAACTAAAGTACATATAACTAATTAAACACTGTTTATCAGGAATAACAATCCCTTATAACAAAATAACAGCCTACTGATAAAAATGAAGCAGTATGGTCTGTTTGTCCACAGACTGGGGGAAGGGGGGAACTGAGGGCTCTGCTTCATAGAGCCAACTCGTTAGTGACCGACTTTATCAGGATAAAACATTTCATACAATGTTGATAATTATCAGGTTGCCTGCTCAGAACTTTCATGATAAATGGACAAATACGCACAACTGAAATCTGTTTTCAGTCCGTTTTCCTCAACATGAGTAAACATCTTAATAGAAAAATGAAGTGCAAATTTGTTCGTGATTAAAACTGAATTAAATTAAATGTTGTTTCATTAACTTTGAGGAAATTATCTTGCAGTAATTATTGTGTTATTGCCCGAAGCCTGAAGCCAGGACTGAGCCTTCTCTGCAGTTTTAAAATGTGTGAGCCAGTTTGAAAGAATTCTTTTGTGATGTTTACTTTGTGTTTGCTTACTGTTTTTTTACCGTGAGGTTTTATTTTCCAGAGCCCACATTTATTTCCTGTGCAGCTCCTGTCAGTGTTTGTTTTATCGTGTTCCTTTGGACTCGTTCTTGTCTTTGTCTCGCTGGTTCTCTGGGAGGGTCTTTAACTGGAACTTGCATCACCCCAATTTAGTGCTAATGTGAGCCTCCTGTGGCTGAGCTGGACACACAGGTCAGGTGGCCTATCAGAGAAGAAGCCGGAGCAAAGGGACCAATCGGGCGGTCGCAGAGGACGGATTTATCTGCTCCAGGTGTACAAATGTTTGGTGATCAAGAGAAAAGGCGGAGAGAAGCCTCAGGGAGACGAGACGTGAGCAGCAGGAAACAAACACAGACTGCTAGCAGCTAAAAGAGATTAAAACCTCTGTGACATCATTGTTAACAAGTGTATGTTTGCCTGATCCTGGACAGCTGTGCACGTATTTATCAAGCTCCTCAGACTTACTCAGATGAACTCTGCTAACAACTGACTCGAGAGTAAAAAAAAGTTCTTGTCTCAAAGGTTAAAAGTTAGTTATCGAGCATCTCAGTCCTGCTTTGTGTAAGACTAAATGTCTGAGAGCTGATTCAGGAGACTTTGCTGCGCCGCAAAAAGGATTGTGGATGACGACGTAAGCGGGGACCAATCACTGAAGAGGTTTCCTAAGGATATTCTGAAATGGTGAAACTCCTCAGAGGAGTTTACGTTCCGGGTGAGTCCAGAGCTGTAACTAAACTTTAGTTACAGCTCTAAACTTTGTAACTAAACTTTAGTTACAGCTCTGGACTGATACAAGGTGGAAAGCAGTGGATTCACATTGACCATTAAATTGTTGATCAGCAGCACAGACTGAGTAATAATAATAAACATCACTGATTCAGTCAGGTCATAGTATAAATTAGAGCTGGACAATAAAACAACAATTATCACCGATCCTCAATAACAATATAACACATCCTGTTTCTGTTCTGACCAGAAAGAAGTTTAAACCACAGTAACTTTCACTCAGGAGCCTTTAAACTCGATAAAAGTAATAATTTATCCTGATAATTATCGATATCGAATGATGTGAATTTTTTTATCACGATAACATTTTTGGCCGTATCGCCCAGCAACAGTATAAATAGTGTTTTAGCTTTGCAAATGTTAAAGGAGACCTGGGGGAGCCTGTTTGAACGGGCCTGATGCAGCTGCAACATTAATGATATCTATTGTCATCATAAGCCAGTAAGAGCAGAGTTGATCCAAATCCAGTACCAGCACAGACCCAGTCCAGATGTCTTTAGCAGGTCACACAGACCCAGGTGAAACACAGCCAGCCTCAGCCAGAGGTGTCCAGGCAGGAGAGGTTTTAAAGGAGAGGTGAGAGCACTGCAGGGTCAGGTGTGACTGTGCAGCGGCGGCAAACTGTTTACAAGTCAGGTGGGAGCACAGGTGAGTCTGTGCTGACGCTCCGCTCAAAGCCCTTTCTGACATGACCAATATTAATGAGCCAGAGCAGCTGGTGAGGCAAATACTGACACTGTTCACACACTTCAATCTAAAATAAATCAAATGTACATGGGGGGCTGTGGCCCAGTAGAGCTTTGTGTCTAGCCACGCCCCTGCTCATGGCCTGTTTGAACAGTAGAGCCTAACCCTCTGAAAATATTTGATAGTGTCATATAAACCGGTGACAGAGCCTCTGTTTGCCAGCAGTGTTTCACAAAGCTTTAACAAAGAACATCATGTCCTGTGTGTGTGATCTCTGAACCAGTTTATCACTGTGCTTACTGAGCCTTCAGACCGGGTGAGATCCTGTTAGAGATGACTTCACTCATTCTGATTCTGCTGATGAAACACCAGCAAAGTTTTAGTCAGTATTCTGAAACGCAGCAACGCCGACTAAGCCCAGATGAAAACATGAAACACTGACTCATGTTTTAAAAACGTCATGATGAAGCCAGGGAAGGTTTTCACTACTACAGTACTGATCATAATCCCTCCAGTGCAGCGAAGTGTAGAAGTATTCAGATCCTGTACTTAAGTAAAAGTAGTAATATCAGAAAATATTAACAGTGTAAAGTAGTGAGCGTGCAGCTTTCGTGTAACGGTGTAAAGTAGTGAGCGTGCAGCTCGTGTAACGGCGTAAAGTAGTGAGCGTGCAGCTGGTATAACAGTGTAAAGTAGTGAGCGTGCAGCTGGTATAACAGTGTAAAGTAGTGAGCGTGCAGCTGGTATAACAGTGTAAAGTAGTGAGCGTGCAGCTTGTATAACAGTGTAAAGTAGTGAGCGTGCAGCTCGTATAACGGCGTAAAGTAGTGAGCGTGCAGCTGGTATAACAGTGTAAAGTAGTGAGCGTGCAGCTGGTATAACAGTGTAAAGTAGTGAGCGTGCAGCTCGTGTAACGGCGTAAAGTAGTGAGCGTGCAGCTCGTATAACAGTGTAAAGTAGTGAGCGTGCAGCTGGTATAACAGTGTAAAGTAGTGAGCGTGCAGCTCATATAACGGTGTAAAGTAGTGAGCGTGCGGCTGGTATAACAGTGTAAAGTAGTGAGCGTGCAGCTGGTATAACAGTGTAAAGTAGTGAGCGTGCAGCTTGTATAACAGTGTAAAGTAGTGAGCGTGCAGCTGGTATAACAGTGTAAATTTGCTGTCCCCTCAAAATAACACGTCACAGCCATTAATGTCTAAACTGCTGCCAACAAAAGTGAGCACACCCCTAAGTGTGTGAAGTGTCATTTCTTCAGTGTCGTCACATGAAAAGATATAATCAAATATTCATCCCCGCTGGGAAACTGCTGCGTCATTGTTTGCATTTCCATGACTAACTAAACACACAACACATACACGACACACATAAAACACATGAGGTATGTGGCAAAGAAGCATGAGGAAGGAGCTGAAGACGTCCCCGACTGAAGACACTTTGTCGTCCGACCAGTCGCTCGTGCAGAGGAAGTGTTCACCATCATTTTGAGCAGTTTGTGCTACAGGATAAAGATTCCTGCTGCTTTGATGTGGGTGCTGCATTTTACTGCTGTAGAGGTTTGAACAGCTTTATATCCTGTTGGGTAGTTTATTCCTAAGCAATGCAGCATGTATTCTGAACTGTCCTGAGAGAACCACGTATCCCCAATCAGTCAACCTCTCATGAGCTCAGATAAACAGCCCTGTTTCCAGCTGATCTAAGGTCAGTTTTAATAGTTTATTTAGATTAAGAAGTAGGATCATTATCTCAACACTTCATCCTTCAGTTTATCAGAAAAATTCCACCACATTTGGAAATGCAGGGACAGGAAAGGTGTGAAAGATTGTAATCTTGATAGATGCCAGATAAATGTAGGAGTACAATACTGGTTTGAAACCATCCTGAATTTAATCACTCTTCATACATAACCAGAAATAACCAATGACCAATGCCTTTGTGCCTCGAAACCACTTTTCACAAATGAAACTTGAGAATGAACTGTAATCAGTTTTAATGTCTGACAGTGAATCCACACTGTGCGCACCGAGCTGCTTCTCAAGTGTTGTATTCCTCTCTTTTTATTCTGCTTTGTTTCTGTGTAATGGTGATCGCGTTTGCCTCAAGTAGAAGTATAAAGTAGCATAAAATGAATATTAGAGTACATATACTTAGTTTTATTCCACCTCTGCTCCTGGCTGCATGTCTGCAGAGAGTCTAGCATCAATGTAACCGGCCCTAAGTTGTTTTTCACCGATATCAGTCTTTATTTTACAGCTTGCATTGTGTTAAAATCTCTGTCAGACACAGGATGGTCTGTAGGAACCCAAAACAGTCGAGACCTGGTCTTGATTTTACATCTTTAACCAGCTCAACCAGCTGACTGGGATTGCTGTGGAAATTCTTGGGAGCAGTTCAACTTGTTTTGCCAAGGAAGACCTCAGAAACTGACCCTAAATTGTCCTTAAGTGTGCCTGTTTGTTTGTCTATGTGTGGCCCAGCGATGGATTGGCGGCCTGTCCAGGGTGCACGATGTAAGCTGGGATTGCCTCCAGCCCCCCACAACCCTGTACGCAGGATTAGCGGTTGACGATGGATGGATGGACCTCAGAAATTCAGGATGCCGGGCATACACGCAGCGTAGCGCCAAATAAAAATCCTGTCTGGGGTAATATTGTCCCCTGCAGAGATTCACCAGGTGCCGGCTAAAGATTCTTTGTCTTTATAATTGCTCTCTTTATAATAACAAAGAGCTGTTTGTCTGTAGGTTTGTCTCACTTCCCGTTTCACATTTCACGTGTGTTTTCTTGCCAAAATGTGGTTTGGAGACCAGCGTCGGGTGACAGAGTCAGCTCGCGTAGTGTGTGACAACGACTTCAAGACTCCCGTCACAAGTCGGCAAGATGTTTAGTGTAAACGGCAAGGCGATCGGCCGACACTGAGAGTCGTGGCACGAGCCTTAAGTCGCTTTGGATAAAAGGGTCACCAAAATCAGTGTAATGGTTCAAAAAACACTGATCTTAAGTCACACTGTGTGGCATTCAAGGAAAACTTTCCACTGCCAGTCAGCCTGTACGGAAACAAAACAAAGACCTTCTCATTTTTCAGTTACCTACACTCAGAAAGATAGAAGTGCTTACTGGAACTGAAAATGGGTCTTTGGAGTGAAGCCATGGAAAAACTCTTTTCGTCTGCAAAGGTTCTCAGAAAAATCAAGAGCATTGGACAAACTGTATTTAGACACTCGTTTGAGGACCACCAAGTAACATTTCAGACAGTAAGGATAGATGGACTGAAAGAGGGAAGCCATTTACACCCGGGTTGAGAAACCATCGCTGAACAGAGGAGGGGGAAACTAAAAAAATGTTCACTTTTGGCCTCAGGCGAAGATGCTAACGATGGTCGTTCAGTCTTGGCCTCGGGTGGCTCCAACGACCATAAGGACTGTCGTTACAACAGCCAGGAGAACTAAAGACTTCGCAGATTAAATAGTTTCCCTACCAGTCAGTACCGGACTGAAGAAGTCTGTCAGATGAGAGACGAAAAGTATCTCCAACCAAGTCCAGCTGCCCTTGACTTAAACCTTCCTTGGATAACAACTAGGGGGGATGACGAGATCTCGTGAGATTAAATCGCGACCTCTCTCCTCGGGTTAAAGCTGTCTCATGAGACTCTCGCGACTGACATTTTTCACATGCTGTCAATTTTCTCATGCAGTAAAATACAAATGGATAACTGATAAGACAGACTGGCGAAGCTAATGTGTGGATTTGTGGTGAGATTTCTGTCTGATCGGTGTTTCATTTTGTTTCAGGGAGAATGTTAATACCAGCAAATAAAAAACATAATGCACCACAGTGTAAAGGGCAGGTAGACTCAGCGAATACATTTTAAACTGCACTAATTATGTTCAAGACTAGAAACAATTTATTGCCTGACAATATACAGAAAAGGTTTTCTGAAAGAGATCTTTCAACTTCTAGAAAACGTTTCTGTCTGTGGCGTTTAATTGTGGATTAACCTAATAGCCTTCATCAAGAACTCAATGAGGCTGTGGAAAACAAGTCTGGAAGCCAACTCAAAGCCAATTGCACAAGTCACCATCAAGTGCGGCATATACCAAGGCGATGCACTGTCCCCGCTGCTGTTCTGCATAGGCCTGAACCCCCTCAGCCAGATCATCAAAGACTGGCTACGGATACCGATTCTGAAGCGGAACAATCATCAGTCACCTCCTCTACATGGATGACATCAAGCTGTATGCCAGAAATGAGCGAGACATCGACTCACTGATCCACACTACCAGGATCTACAGCAACGACATTGGAATGTCGTTCGGACTGGACAAGTGTGGTCGCATGGTATCAAAAGAGGGAAGATGACCAGAACCGAGGGTTGAACTACCAGAAGGCCACATCGCAGATGTTCAGGACAGCTACAAATACCTTGGGGTGCCACAGGCTAACGGAAACCATGAGGAGGCAGGAAGGAAGACCTCCACAGCCAAATACCTACAGAGAGTGAGGCAGGTCCTGAAAAGTCAGCTGAATGGGAAAAACAAGATCCGAGCCATCAACACATACGCCTGCCAGGCATCAGATACCCCGCTGGTATAATAAACTGGCCAAAGGAGGAGATAGAGGCTACTGACATCAAGACGAGAAAGCTCCTCACAATGCATGGAGGGTTTCACCCCAAATCCAGCACCCTGAGACTGTACACCAAGCGTAGCGAGGGAGGCCGAGGGCTAGTGAGTGTCAAGACCACTGTCCAGGATGAAACAACGAAGATCCAGGAGTACATCAGGAAGATGGCCCCCAAAGATGAAGGGCTTAGTGAATACCTCAGGCAGCAGAAACCTGAAGGTGAGGACAAGGAAGATGAAGAACTGTCATGGAGGGACAAGCCGCTACACAGCGTGTACCACAGACAAACAGAAGAAGTGGCTGATATCAAGAAATCCTACCAGTGGCTGGAAAAGGCTGGACTGAAGGACAGCACAGAAGCACTAATCATGGCGGCACAAGAACAGGCACTCAGTACAAGATCAATAGAGGCTGGGGTCTACCACACCAGGCAGGACCCCAGGTGCAGACTGTGCAAGGATGCCCCTGAGACAGTACAGCACATAACAGCAGGGTGTAAGATGCAGGCAGGAAGTGCGTACATGGAACGCCATAACCAGGTAGCTGTCATAGTGTACAGGAACATCTGCCACGAGTATGGGCTGGAAGTCCCAAGGTCAAAATGGAAGACACCTCCTAAGGTAGTTGAGAATGACCGAGCTAAGATCCTGTGGGACTTCAAGATCCAGACTGACAAACTGGTGATGGCTAACCAACCAGACATCGTGTTGATCGACAAACAGCAGAAGAAGGCAGCAGTGATAGATGTGGCAATACCAAGCGACAGCAACATCAGGAAGAAGGAACACGAGAAGCTTGAGAAATACCAAGGGCTGAAAGAGGAGCTAGAAAAGATGTGGAAAGTAAGAGCAACAGTGGTTTTACATGTTCAAAATAAAGATATCAATCCATTCATCAAATGATGACGTTAGTCTGGTGATATCATGACACTTTTCTTGACATGTCAGAGAACACAGATCTGCAGCAGCATAAAATCTGCTGAAACACAGGAGCTATTAAAGTCCAGGAGTTTAAAACTGAATTAAATCATTTATCATTGAGGTGAAAAGGAGCCAATCACATTTAAAGAGGTTATTTTCCCAAACGAAGACACAACGAGGTGGGAAGAGTAAATCATCATCACCCAGCAGGAGAAACAGATCTGAAAGCGAACAGAGCGCTGACTTAGATTCTGTTATAATCAGGCTACAGATTTTAAATTGTCACATTCTGTGTTGCTCCTTTCATAAACATTAAAAAATCAGCTTCAAAGATTTCTTAAAAATAGTGTTAAACTCTCCTTTCTTCTCGTCACACCCCTGATAACAACCATTTTTAGTTAACCTTTTAGCAAAAGGTTCTATGAGGAAACTTTGGGGTTCTTTAAAGAACCATCTAAAATCAGAGAGCATCACCTCACTGTAGCTCAGCACCTGACCCTGAGGTCACCTGCGCAAACCTGTGACACCACCATTTAACAAATTCCTTCATGGTAATGTTTTTGCTGTCGTGTATAATTAGTGTGGTTTTTTGAACAAACAGCAGCATCCATCACAGGAACGCTGAGACACGTCACTGACAGTTTGTGGAGTTTATCGTGTCACCTCTGAACGTCAGAGCGACGTTAAACGCTGACATGCACACGCCAAACATCCTGCGGGTGGTTTATCAGGAATGCTGAGACTCAAAACACTTAAACATGTTCTTTTACTTCAGTAGCAGTAGTTAATACCACAGAGTAGAAGGTTATGCGTGAAAGTCCCGGCCCGTTTCAGGATGATATACACTGTAAAACTTCAGTGAACAATCTTTTTATTTGCTTAAATCGCTGAACTCACCCGGACTATATTTGCTACAGGACTTTAATTCCTTTATCATCCCAGTAAATCTGAATAAATTACGCTTTGGTGTTTAGGGTTCAGATAAAATTAATGAAACTATTGAGTTGTGGAGAACGGATCTAACGATGTGTAGCCTGTCCATTAGGGGTGGGAATCACCAGAGGCCCCACGATATCATATTATCACAATATTTATGTTGAGATTTAATTTTATTGCGATTTTAAATATATTGAGATATATTTATAATTTATTACCTTTTTCCACCTTCCAATTAGTTCCCTAACTTTGTCAACATCTGTTTATCGGATGTTTGTTCATATCACTTTTTCAGGTCTCTATATGATCCTGTTAAGTTTTCTAGGGGACTAAAAAGGCAAAAGATTTTATTATTCTAGTACCAAAAACTTAAAACTCCCATCTGCAATTTATATAATAAAATATCGATACTTCGTCCGTGTATCAATACAGTATTGCCGTGGCACATATCACAATACTATGCTGTATCGATATTTTACCCCACCCATACTGACTAAAGTTTAAACACTGGTCCTGGTTTGCACGGTCTAAAAGCAGCTCAGCTCCAGCAGGTGATCCGTTTTCATAACGTGGAGCCACACCAGGCAATTAAGAGACAGGCCTCTAATTGGGACCAGGCTTTTATGTGACCTGTATGATTTAATCAATATTTTTGATGCATTCATGTGTTCATCAAAGGGCTGGATGATACGGTCAAAAATAAAAATGTTCATATCTTTCGAAATCGATAATTATCACGATAAGTATTAAATCATTATATCTTTTCGGTCAGAACGTGACAAACATTTGATTCCAAACAGCGGGTCACTTCACAAATCTGAGGGCGAAGATTCAAAACAAATCTTTTAACAAATATGCACGAGTAAAATTAAATAAAAGCTTTTTTCTGTCCTTTTTGCTCAACAAATTAACATCTTAATAAAAAATTGTCCTAATCCGTTTGTGTGATTCAAGTGAATCAAATCAAACATTTATTGAATATTTATTGAACATTTGTTATATTGATATTGAAAAAAAAAATATTGCGATAATTAATGTTGTTGTTTTATTGTCCAGCTCTAGTTCATCACTTTAATGTTGCAGCGAGAGGAGAACTGATTAAACGCAGGAACACAGAGATATTAAGCTGTGAGGAATGTAAACAGTGTCATCCTATAATAAAGAGATAATACAAAAGAATCGACCAACAGGAGGGAATCTAAGAAGGAACAGTAAGAACCAGGAAGGAGGTGGGGGTAGAGCGGGTCGCCCGTTAAACGGAAGCTCGTTTTCATTATTCTGTATATGCACATTTCCACATGAGGAATCAAGACGTTAAACAGAATATGAAGTATGGCTGGAATCCAGAGACCAGACCGGTCCGGCCTGTGGAACCAGGTCAGGGTGGTGATAGCGTATTAGAAGCATGCCTTTGGTGTGAGAGACCCGGGTTCAAGTCCCACTGTGACACGTCCACTAATGTGTCACACTTACCCCTCGTTGCTCCAGAGGCGTGTGACCTCTGACATGTAGAGCAGCTGTAAAAGCGTCAGCTGAATGAATGGATGAATGTTAATGTCGGGCTGGTTCCTCAGCTGTGTTTATAAAAGGTTTAATAATCTCTGTGTGTTTTCTGAGGACCGGTTTGATCTGTAGAGCTGATGAGATCTGGTTCACGTTTGTGTTCGTTCAGCAAACACATGATTGTGGTTGCGGCGCCAACAGGAAGTCTTGTTTGTTTGTCTGACTCAGACTGTTTAATCAGATCACCTGCTGAACACCAACGCAGGTTTCACGGTCACATCGCTGGTGTGTGACGGGCTGTCGCAGGGTCGTGGCGTCATGTTTGGGCCTACGTGGAACCTTCCCTGTAGGCTTTGGTCGGCTGCTCTCTGTGAACTCTTACCTCACTGGGTCTGAGGTCACGAAGCTCGGAGACATTCCTCGCATGTTTCTGAGCGCTGAAGGTTTGAGTGAAAGGATCTGAGTGAGTCTCCAGATGAGTCAAAGTACTGAGAGATTTCTTTGCTGTTTAAGTTGATTTGCTCAAAGTTTATTTCCAGTTTTAAAATGTTGCTGTTATAAATAACAGCTCCGTCACAAGATCATTTTTCTGATAAAAGAGGGTTTTATTTTTTTAGTCCTCATCACACAGTCTGCTGTTCTGAGCTGCAGTGATGGACTAAGTGTTCTGACCCGGTTCCACTCTGAGGACAAACTCTAAATGTTTCTCAGCTAACGGACCCGTTCAGATCTAAGTTAGTGTGAGTGTGCTAAATGAAATGCAGAACAATGTTTGGAACAGGCGTCCCTGGGAAAGGCGTGCTGCAGGCTGGGACGCCCCTCTGGCTCTGCCCTGGTCTGCAGGGTTGCGTTCTGTCTTTGTGTTTTGTGTCTCCCTTCAGAGTTCACATTAGTGCACCAGTTTATCCAGACCTCATCCGGCCGCCCCCGATCGTGCCAGCTCTCCCCCCTTTGCGGTGCTCCAGCAGCTGGGAGGACGGGACACCAACGACAGACCGGAGGCTAGTGGAAAGATGGCTGCCGGGACACTGGGAACATTGGGGATGCTGGTGACGCTGGAGACGCTGGGAATATTGGGAACACTGGGGACGCTGGAACACTGGGGACTCTGGGAACACTGGGGACTCTGGGAACACTGGGGACTCTGGAGACACTGGGGACTCTGGAACACTGGGGACTCTGGAGACACTGGGGACTCTGGAGACACATAATTTGTTTATAAAACGTTCTGAAACTTGCAGGTAAATACTAAATGAAAAAGCCTTCAGAAAGGTTTACTTGCACATCAAACAAACATGCAGTGCAATTAAAATATAGAAGAAACAAAAAAAGGAACTTCAGCTGAAGAAAAAGAAGCTGCTGATTCTAAAATGAACCAAAACCTGCAGCAGCAGCAGGCAGAAACTTTAACAACTTGATGTCACAGTTTTCCGTTCGTACTTTATTCTTTCGCCAAATCTTCCGTACCTACGGAACAGACCGCCTGCTTCGTGTTCACAGCGGCGCGCTCAGGCCAAGTGGACCTGAACGGCCACTAGATGTGAGTTTACAGTCCTTTTAATAAAGACCGCCTGAAACCTTTGCACCTTTGTACTGTGGTAAAATAACTTGTGTTTTTGTTTTTGAGTCCCTGAAATGTGTCATGGAGATGTTTGGTATGACGCAAATATAAAAACTGATAAAAAAAACTTTAAAAAAGCAGTTTTTCTATGAAGTGACCAGGTTCCAGAGATGGTCGCTCTGCTTGTGTCTGCAGACGATGACTGAATGTGGTCTCATTTCAGATGTTTCTGCAATAAGGTGCAGAAATCCGTTAAAGCAGGCAGTTTGTTGGCAGTGAGCCCCTCAGTGCGTCTGCAGCCCCGGGAACATCTGGAAGGTTCAGGCTCAGGTGGATTCCTAGTTTGGAGAAACAGCAGAGGAGTCCTGGTTCCCGTGTGGACCAGGTTTTGGACCAGGAGTGCTCATCCCGTCTGACCCCTGTTCACGGAGTGTCGTCTCCATCAGGAGCAGGTTTCCCGGGCAGGAGGATCGGATGGCGGCGGCCGAAACCCGATCCAGCAGGGCGATTATGTGAGGTGTTTTTCCGACAGCTCAGCTGCCAAATGAGACGCTTGTTGTCTCCACGGTTCTGTCGGTTACAGTGTGAGGCGTGACGTTTACGGCTGATATCACTTACACACGCTGCTTTAGGACTCCACATGTTCACCTGGCCCTTGTTGGTCCGCCATCTTTTCAGACTCAGATGAAACAATCAGTTTAGCTTGGCACAAAGACTGTTAGCAGGCGGAGCTGTTAGCTTAGCTCATCCACCCTAAACCAGCTCCGACTCTGATTCTCAGGCCTTGTTAGCTAACAAGCTACTCAATTCAATTCAGTCTAGCTTTATTGGCACGAATGTAAAACAACAATGTTGCAAAAGCTACAAATAAATAACACAAGAACAATGTATTTTATACAGATCATTATATAAAGTAAATATTAAAGTAAAATAAAACACTAAAAGAGTGTTTGTGTGTGTTAAAAAATCTATATTAAAAATACATTTATAAATATTATATATAGTAAAAGTTTGTGTAAAATTTGATTTAACAAAATTAAACAATAAATAAAACATTAAAAATGTGTTTGTCTGTTAAAAAATAAAATTTGATCTTAAAAATTTAAACAAAATATATAAAACAAGTGTGTTTGTTAAAAAATAAATTTTTGATTTACAAAAAATTGTGAAACAGGAAACAAACAAAATATATAAAACAGGAAACATGTGTCTATAAATAGATGAAAAATCTAAAACAACAACAATCAAAATCCTCTCAATCTCGATCAGCTGGTTTAGCTCAAACCTCCAACCCCCCCTGCAGTTCAGGACTTCAGATGTTCAGTCACTCACAGCTTCAGTGCTGCTTACAGCACAATGTCTCCTTTTTACATTCCTGTTTCCACACAGACTTAGAGGATCAGGGGACAGGATGGGAGCTGTGAAAACACACAGCCGCTGGAGCTTCTTACAAGCTGACAGATACATGAAGAAGGTTTTGAACAGCTTGTTGCATCTTATGGAGGCGAGCTGAGAGCTGGATTAATGGCCTGGAGGGGGGCTGCGGGGTGGAGGGAAGAAGGGGAAAGGGCCGAGGGGGGTGGATGAGGGGAGCCGTCTCTCCGTGGGTTGGTAGTAGACCCTCTTGTTCCTGTATGCAGATGACGAGGTGTGCTGCACTGATAAGATATTTCTTTATTGCCCCCCCTCCCCCCACCGGGGAAACACAAGCTGGCACAGAGGAACGTGAAACGTTCTGTGGAGTCGGTCCTGTTTTATGAGCTTAAAGTGATCAAATCTACAAGAACCAGAACACCAAGAAACCACCTGAGGTTCATCTTACACAAGTTTACAACTGATGCTGTTGTTGTTGTTGTTGTTGTTGTTGTTGTTGTTGCTGCTGCTGATGGAAACGGAGCTGCTGCAGGTTGTCATGGTGATAAAGGAGTCACGCTGGTCAGCCTGTCCGGCTCACACGGAACCTCCGGACCTCCAGCGGAGACCAGCGGCCCAGCAGCCGCTGTGAGCGCAGCGCCGGGCGTGTCTCACCTGGCTCACCTGTCTCACCTCGGCTGATGGGGATTCCGGTTTTTCAGGTCGGCCCCTCCTGGTTTAAACTGCAGCAGCTCTGAGTCCCTCCTCAGTCTGAGCAGCAGCAGCAGCAGCAGCAGCAGCAGCAGGATGGCCTCCAACACCGCCATCATGGGAAACCTGCCCAGCGGGGCCGGAATATGTACGACCATCCCCGACATCCTCTACGTGCCCGAACTGGTAAGAAACAGCAGCTGTTTCCAAACACACTCTCACTTTAGCTTCATCTCCTCTGTCTTGGCTCAACGGCGCGGCCGCTTTACGCAGCTTTTACGCGCGGATGGAAACATCCCGGAGTTTAAATGAGTAAAACCAGAGTCTGACTGCTGTCTACAGAAAATGGCAGATAGTTGGGAGTTTTAGTAAACGAGTTGCTGGTTTGTTGCGGGTTTGTTCGGTCGCATCGTTTTTACGGTTAAATCCTAAAATCTTATTTCCTTGATTATTTCAGCGCGTTCACATCCGGTGAGAGTTAGAGCTTTTTTCCTGAAACAGGAGACAAGAAAGTGCACTGAGAACAGGTGCAGGGATTTCATCACTTTCCTTTAAGGAGAAACCCTAAAGAGGGAAGATGAAATGCGGTGAACTCAGAGTGTCACACGGTTTATCTCCACATACATGCGAGGTGTCCGCGCGACAGTCCGTGATGTAAATGTGAACAAAGTTTGGCTTCAAGACAGCAGCTGAACAAAATGTGTGAAGAGATTCTGATGCCTTTAAAGGGTTAAGTTCCACCTGGAGGCCTGAGGTTTTTCAGAAATATATTGATGAAGAAACAGAAGAAAGATCAAGAGTGAAATAAGTGAAACCTTGAATTAGTTCTGACTTTAATCCCAAAATAGTGAAACTACAGATGTCTGACAGGAGCTGATTCTCATTCAGATTTCCATCAGCAGTATTCTAAAAAAATATGTTTGACGGAGTCACAGCAGACAGAACACAGAGGAGGAGCATGAATCAACACACACTCAGGCGACATCTTCCTGCATCCCGGCTCTTTAACCTGATTCTGACCTGGTTAAACTTGTGGTCCAGCGTTTTGGTCCCCACAGAGCCGGTCGGACCCCATAACGTATGGTGGAATCCTGTTTGTTTTGGACCCCATTAATATCTAAAAACAGCAGGTGGAGTCTGGCCTCATGAATAATGCAGCCTGTCAATCATCTGAGAAGCAGCAAACAAAAGCAGCCACGCGGAGCTGCGGGCCGAACTGGAAAAACAGGCTGGACAAAATAACGGAGACACTTAAGCAAGTGAGATAAAGGTCGAGAGGAGCGGCAGAGCAGCGAAGCAGAGAATTAAATTATAGTAATTTTCAGCAGTGAGGTTCTAAAGAGGGCCGAACCTCCACCAACATCCACCAACACCCCCACCCCCCTGTGGGAAGAAGCCGCTCGGCCGGATTCAGTGTGAAAGCAGCCTCCTTCCTCCTGTCTGTCTGTGCGTGGCTCGATCAGACAGACCTGCAGCTCTTTTATACAGACAGGACACAAACAGAGAGCTGACAGACAGACAGAACCTGCTCGCCACAGTTCAGTAATAAGAGCTCAATAATAACTCCCCCCTCACTATGAGCGGATGGTCCTGTCTGTGTGAGCAGAAACTCACCTGGGTTTCCCTGTTAAGGCCCATTTATCCTCCTGTGTTGGGTCCACGCATTTATACTTGTGCTAAGGTGTGTCCGTCATTCTGCGATTACACCCCCAAACACTAGTCGGCAGTAGCGCTGCAGCGTCCACCGTGTCTTTCGCCGGCCGAGCAGGCTAACTTCCGGTTTAGCGCTCTGCTAACGTAAATGGGGGTAAAATTGTAAACGTGCAGCTGGTGCAGCCTTTTTCAAATGTTACCGGGCGAATGGATCACAGTCTGATAGTGAAACGAGTCATTTCGCTCGGGTTGTGACGGTCACATATATCGATTCACCGTGTTACAGCCGCCATTTTGGCCGCTAGTAAAAGTTACTTCAAAGCGGGGGGCACTTCCTGTCGGCTCGGAGGCGTTGCGAGGCTGCTCAGCCGACCAATCACAGAGCTTACGGTCCGCGTCGACTCCACATGTACATTTCAGAGGAGGTGCACGTCAGGTGACGGCGTAGCCTCTGCGTAGCCCCATCACCTACGCTGTCGATTTGACGCAGAAGTATAAATTACGCTTTATTTAGCTGTTCAGGACATTTCTAGGCGTGACCTGTGGGCGTGACCTGTGGGCGTGACCTGTGGGCGTGACCCAGCATCACACCATAATGATGCAATAAATATGTTACACAAACAGCATATAAACCAATCAAAAAAAAATCACAGATCACCAAGTTCTAATGTTCTTTTCTTTTTCTTTGCGAAGTAGCCGATCAAGTCCTCAAAGTCCAGCAAGCAGCGAGCAAAGCAGTTTGTTTTTCTGCTGGACGATGACAATAAAATAAATAAAATAATATCGCGTCTTTCTCTGTGGCCACCCACCTTTATCAGTAGCCAATCTCTACAGTGCACAGCAGCCAAAAGGTCGCAGGTTCAAACCCCGGCCTTTCTGTTTGCATGTTCTCTCCGGCTTCCTCCCACCGTCCAAAGACACGCTGGCCTCGGTTGATTGGTGACCCTAAATTGTCCTTAGGTGTAAGTGTTTGTTTGTCTCTGTGTGGCCCTGCGATGGACCTGGCGCGACCTGTCCAGGTGGACCCCGCCTTTGCCCGATGTCAGCTGGGATTGGTTCCAGCCCCCCCCGCGACCCTGTGCGCAGGATAAACGGCTGACCATGGATGGATGGAGAATGAGACTTCGTTCTTTGCAAACAGCCTCCATCACAGAGGGCCCCTCTCTGCCCAAGGGCCCCCATACGGATCCGGGTCAGGCTAAGACAGAACATTGTGTGGTGACCTCTGACAGTCCATAGACTAAACTTAGGTGCTTCTTCTTGTCCGCCCTCTTCTCCAGAGTCAGACATGTAAAAATGGACATCTGAATTTTCTCTGTGTGTCCAGTCTGGGCTCACAAAGTTCACACGGTATAAATAGTCGACAGGGTACGACTCCAAACACTATGTCCGGCCGGTTCATGTTGAGCAGACGCTGACGTGCACTCAGCTGTGTCTCATGAGTCTCTGGCGTCCCTGCAGATCTTCGGGGGTCTGGTGTGGATCCTGGTGGCGGTCACGCTGGTGGTCCCGGCGAACCCTCAGGCCTGGGTCATGTTCGTCTCCGTCTTCTGCTTCGTCATGACTTTTATCTGGTTGCTGGTGTTCGCCTGCGGGATGCACAACAACAGAAGCAGCTGGGCTGCAGCGGTGAGTCTTTTACCCACAATCCTGTGCGGTTAAGATTAAAACGTCTGGTTTGAGTTACACAATGTAGAAGATTTAATGAAAGCTTTGCTTCAGGCAGTGAAAGGTTTGTTGCAGAAAAAAACTTTGCAAACATTTCCCAAATATTCCCCAAATTCAAATTTGTATCTAAATTTATTTGATTTAATATGTCTCCTGTTGCCACGAACTGAGGACAACCAGAGGAAACTCACGCTGATAAATAATTGTACTAATTTTCAAATTATTATTTATTTTGATTGCTTGATATTTTAGTAATTGTTCCTTTATTTGTATTTTGTTTTTAAATTTCAAATAATTTTTTTAAATTAATAAATTATTTATTTATTTTTTGTCTATTAATACACACACACGTTTAATATATTATTAAAATATTATTTTCATTTTCTCACACACGCTTACTGTTTTATTTATTTATTTTTATTTTTAATATTTATTTTTACGTAATTTTTCTTTTATATATATTTTTATTATTTAATTTTTTATTAACACACAAACAAAACTTTTACTGTTTTATTTACTTATATAATGAAATTAATTGTTTTTATGTAATTTATTTATAGCTTTGGCAATATTGTTGTTAGCGTCAGAGGAGTCACTGTTAGCTTTTTAAAGAATTAAAATATAAAGACACACAATCAGTAAAATCTGAAAACACGTCCTCAACAAACAAACAACCTGAAGCCAAACATTCCTTCAGCGAGATAAAATGCATGTTTGAGAGTTTTGGCTCTGAGCCAGTGCAAACAGTGAACGTCACTTTCACCACATACTTGTGTCTCACGATCGTCTTTTGTCTTCCTCGTCTGTCAGGACTTTGTGTATCACGGCATCGCTGCCCTCTTCTACCTCAGCGCTTCAGTGCTTTTGGCCAAAGTGACCCTGGAGATGAAGGAAATAGGCACCACTAGGAACTACCACCTGGACATCTCTGCAGTGGTGAGTCCGGCCGGTTCATGTTGAGCAGACGCTGACGTGCACCCAGACTCCTGAACCAGCAGACCCGGTTGGGTCCTGGTTGTTTTTCTTAAGCTCTAAACCAGCTGAGAGACCCTCTGATTGGCTGCTGACTGGTTGACAAACTCCCGTTGGTCTGCTCACAGCATCATTACAGCAGCAGCAGCTCACACAGTCATCTGTAGCAAAACAGCTGGTTAGCGTAGCTTAGCTAACTGTCTCCACCTGCTTCAAGTCTTATTAGTGGTTTTGTTAAAGTGGCGTTTT
Organism: Lepomis macrochirus; assembly: GCA_024633595.2. NCBI lineage: Eukaryota > Metazoa > Chordata > Actinopteri > Centrarchiformes > Centrarchidae > Lepomis > Lepomis macrochirus. The sequence goes on along the minus strand of JALXJV020000003.1, from coordinate 42,025,551 downwards.
TGTCGTCTTAATTCAGAGCAGATTCGGATCGATGGCTCCACTTTATGAGCTTTATGAAATGAATTCCGCGAGACAAACCGCAGTCAAACGTGGATCCGTGCATGAACAAAATGTTTCATTAAATTAATTAAACATTTGATCTTCTCATAAGCGCCTGAAGGCAGCGTCTTTAACGGGTTATGGTCCTGTTTTTGGAGACTGCAGTGGCAAATGAAAAGGCGCTTTCACACTGCCCAATATTCCGGGATTATTCCGACGATATGCCGGCTCGCTCGCTGTGGGTGGCTCTGATCTGATCAGCCTCTGAGTCAGGAATAGAGCAGAGTGACGTTTCAACGCTGTTGTGTTACAAGTCGCGGCCTTTTTTTAACAGTTTAACCCTGAATGTGTACTGACGGTGCTGTTGGGTCTCCAGCCCGCCGTCAACGTCCCCTGGAAGTGTCTCAGCATTGGCTTATTGTGAACCTTCTCCACAGCCCTTTGTGACCCTGGGTGAGTTCAGCACCGACAAAACATCGCAAAAACGGTTCCCTGAACGCCACGCTGTGGATGTTAGCGCGCTGTATTCTTCCTGCCTTTTTAACACCGTTGTGTTTACAAACTTGTGGCAGCTGATTGGGTAACGCCTGTGACACGCCCACCAAACGGGAGAAAACACACCTCGAAGCCCGTTGCAGAACGTTGCAAGGAAACATGTTGTTCAATCAAACCGTTGTGAAACGCCTGCAGGCTGCACATCCACAGGGAGCCTTTCAGAATCAGAGCGTTTTGCCTGATTTTGCTGACGCGTTTAGATTTTTTTGATTTGGTGATCAGTGATTTTGTGCTTCTACTAAGCAGCTACGCAGTTAAATGGTTTCTTTTTCTCTGTTTTAACAATGTTTGCTGTTGTTTCACAGGGTATTTTATTTTGAAAATTGACCAGATGGGCTCAGGCAGCTGCAGCGTTGGCGGACGTCATGTGAAAGGTTTAACTCGTTATCTCGCAGTATTATGTTCAGCATGAACGAGCGAATGCGGCGTATTGACGGACATTCTTCCCGCCTTTATATCAGGATCTCTGTGTGAAAGCTGCTAAAAACGTCTTTTGCCACTTCTGCAGGACGTAAAGTTTCAGACTTGTGTTTCCACAAGGAGGCAGATTATTCAACACATAACGACGACAGTTACTAAACAAAACGCCTCCAGCAGGAGTCGTAAATATGTTCTATCAAACTCTCACACAGGTAACAACTTCGAACTCTCCTGTTGCTCCTCCGACGGTCAGAAAACTGTTCTGCTTGGCTGCACATGCAACTCTCCTCATTTTTACTTCACTTAGCTGCATTTTAGGACACAGGACAGACTGATGGAGCTCCGCCTCTGAATCCACCAAACACACACTCCATCTTAGACAAACATTAAATATTTCTAAACTAAGTGACGTCTCTCCCCACAGGTCTTCTCCTACGTGGCGACCCTCCTCTACTTCATCCACACCATCCTGTCGGCCATCCGATGGAAGTCTTTCTAGAGGTTTCCTCCCCGCAGAGCCTTGTGATCCAGAACAGAACTGATTCTTAAAAGCATAAAGTCCATGATGGAGACTGTCAGGCTGTGAAGCAACATCTGGATCACCGCAGCAGCAGCTGTCGGCGTCCGGCTGTGAGGAGGAGGCGGGACTTCAGGGATGTGAAGGGATGAATCCACCTATTGCTGAGCCTGCTGGGTTCACAAACGAGCAACGAGACGAATCGACACAAAACGTTTTTCAGTTAGATTCTTCATCACACTGGTTTTTCCTGCTCAGCTGTTTCTGGGGGTTTCTGTTATTTTGTCCACCCTCACATGTTCTGTCCGTTTCCTGTAATAAAGGAGTTAAGACTTGTTGGTTTCTGCCTCTGATGTGGCTGCTTTTGTATTTTTATAAGTTTCTAAACAAGATAATTTAATAATGTGGATCAGAACAGGAAACAAACTGCTGTTATTACTGACGCTTCATTTCTGTACTGACGCTGCTGATTGTGAATAAAAGTGTTTGTTGACTTTATTCAACAAGTCAGTTTGCTTTCATTTACGCCAGCGTGGACGGGCGGCTCACTGACGGGCTTCACTGTTAGTTTTGTTTTTCCCTCTTTATTTTAACAGAGACGATGCACATTAATCAACACCGTAGTAAAACTTCACTGTAAATGTACCGGAGTTAGTTTAATAGCTCATTTTCATCCGTAGACCCTGAGCAGGTGATAACTAACTATTGTCCAACATCATCAATACATCAACACAGTGCTTCAACAGATACTGCAAGAAAAATACTTTTAAATTATCAGGCACTACATTAAAAAAGTGATCAAGTATAAGAAGAAACAACAACATAGTTCCAAGTATCATCAGCATATTGCTTAATAAATAAATAAATAAATACTGCAAGAAGATGAAATACAAGATAATATATTACAAAACTGACAGAAATACAGCATCTTAAAAAAAAAGTTAAAATTATGTAAATTGTTGGTGGCAACAAAACTATTCCAGCAGCAGGAAGCTCTGACTGAGAGTCTGTCCAAACTTACTACGTCTGTATTTTTAACAGGCTTCAAATTAGCTTTAGGCTTAGGTGTCCTTTACACTGGGGACGCTGGGGACACTGAGGACGATGGGGACACTGAGGACGATGGGGACGATAGGGGACGATGGGGACGATGGGGACGTGTCTCCGCCGCATTTGTTAAAAATGTTCTGAAGAATAGCAACAAGAAATGTTAAATAACCGTCTGACTGGTGTCGTTGGTTCAGGACCAGGATGGGCAGCACGGATTTAAAGGACTAATTCAAAGGTTCTTGCTTCTTGAAGGATAAATTAGGTTAAAGGCAAGTTTATCCTCAAAGTGCTTCACATAAAATATAAAAGCAACAGGAAAATTTAAAAAAGTTTAAAAGCAACATAAAATCTGATAAAAGTTTCAGTGCAGTGTCACAATCAGGGTTAAAAGAGTTAAACGGAAAATAAAAACAGGTTTGAGAAAATAATCAAGGTACAATTATTTTGAAAAGAGAATAAACAGAGAAGTAAAACTAATGTTAATGTTAATTTCTCTGTCTGTGCTTCTTTTCACTGAGTGTTGTTGGTTCACAGATTAGTTATTTCACTGACAGACATTATGAACTGAACTACCAAAATAAGGTGCTCACTACCAAAATAAAAGCCTCGTGCCAGTTGGAGCTGTTAAAAGACCAAACCTCAACAAACAGCGTGTCTGATCAACCTGCCCGCTGATACTGAGGGGCAGTTACGTCCAAATACTCAGTTTGGGGTGACTGAGGCCCGACCAGCAGGGCTGAGAGCTCAGCTCCACATCAGGAACATGAAACCAGGTTTAATGGAGTCCAGCAGGGAGCAAACAGCGTGAGGCTGACAGGCAGCGTGGCGGGTCAGTGAACTGTGGCTGTGATGCATAATGGATGAGGGAAGGCAGCAGGTGATAACAGCGGAACATCTCCGTGAAACTGAAGAAGACAGAAGCAGCGAGGCTGCAGCTCCTCTGAACGACCTGGACGTTCGCACCAATCACAACAAATGACGATGAGAACCAGGAAGAAAAACTAAATGACTCAGCTTCACTTTTATTTTACTTTACACAAATACGAGCAGAGGACATCCTTTCCCCAGAGGCTCATCAAACAGAATCAAACCCAAGAAAGGCAGTAAAAGTCTTGAAAGCCAGAGGAGATGTTCAGACATCAGATTTCACACATAAGTAGGCTGACATAACTAATGAGAACAGGCTGCATTAAAATATTTAACCTACTTAACATGACACTAAATATTACACTGTCAGTATAATGTCTCAACATTGCAAAGGAAAAAAATTGACATGGGTAACCGCAGATTGTGAAAGCTGAGAGTTTTTAACAGTAACAGCGCCACAGAAAGAGAAGCTGGAGGCAGGTGAAGTTCTGCACAGCTTCAGACTCAGTGATCAGCTTCCTCTGGTCTCTGTGATGGAAACACAAGGCAGAAGGTCAGAAGCTTGTTGGCTGTTGGTGCCCTCTGCTGGTGGAGCTCACACACTGCAAGAAGGCCTGTAAATATGTGAGGAAACTAAACCATGAATTAAATAATATAAACTTAAATAAACAGGCTAACTGCGATGCTAAGCTACATGTAACATTAGTTAAATTGTCCTAATCTGAAGTTACAGGTCACCAAAGGTCTTACAGATGTTTAATTCTCCCTAACAGCCTGACAGTTATTATTTTATTAGTTGTTATTTTTATTTCAGGTAACTAAAGTGTTTTTTTCACACTCAGTTTAAGTTATTTTAGTTTTATAATCACCTTGCTAATCACTTAAGATGCTACTTGGGCTAACTTTACTTTTATTTTGAATGGTTTCCCAAAAAGGAATAGACCACGTGCCCAAAAGACTCTAAACTTTTTCTTACATTGTGTAATATCCATTTTATTATTTTTTTAACACACACACACGCGTGCGCTTACTGTTTTATGTATTTATTTTATTTTAATTTTTAATATATTTTTTATTGTATTTTATTTATTTTTTTAACACAAACACACACAATTTTATTACTTTATGCATTAATTTCTTGTTTAATGAAATGTTTGAGGTTTATTATTCTTGTGTAGTTTTTATGATTCTTTGGCGATATTGTTACACATTCAGAGAGAGAGAGAGAGAGAGAGAGAGAGAGACAATCAGGTCGGGTAAATGTGGGACGTCATCATAGCGGAGCTTCCGGTGAGAGCGCCGCATCCTGCTCATTACGTCGTGTGCAGGCTCGTTCGTGGTTTTGATGTTACCGCCGTGTTGTGGCATCGAGCTGCGCGGCAATGACGTTACATTTATTCATTTAAATGCCATGAGTGTAAACGCACTTTGTGTGTTAATTATGTTTTATGTCAGTAACTGACGTGATTAAACGTCAGTTAAATGCAGTCACAGAGTAAACGATAGAAGACTAGGGTTACCATGGTGACCAGACGTCCCCGGTTTTTCGGGGACAGTCCCCGTTTGGAGCCCCCCCGGAAATGTCCCCGTTTTTAACTGTGTGTTAATGGCAGACTGTGTGTTAGACCTGAATCTGATCCACAGACTGTAGATCTGAGCAGATGTTACAGACAGACTGGACAGAGGCTACGGGTGCCGGAAAGTGACCGCCGTCCGCAGGAGCGCGTGCGGCGCGTTAACTACAGCTGCTTTAAACTGGATCAAACAGACATAAGGTGCAAATGAACAACAACTTTACGTCCCTGGTGACAGCAAAGGTTTGTCTTTGTGACACTTTTACGTTTCTTTTTACGGAATTATCACAAAATGTGTCCAAAGAAGTTTAGATAACCAGACATTGACCTGATTATTGGCAATAATCGAAGCCTGTTGTTGGATTATGTGTTTGGGAACTTCAGGGCTACAGTATATGTAATATCTTTGTTTATACGGAAAAACGGAATGTAGCTGATAATCAACAGGACTTAGTGCTGAGTAATATATAAAATAAAGATATAATCTTTTCTGCAATTATGATGGGAGCAAAGCGGCGTCAGGCAGGTGTGGAGTGTCAATCACACTATGCATCTTCACACTATTTGTTTGTTTTTATGTTTTTATGGCATTTTAATGAAGTTGAAAGTTGTTGTTTTACTTTAAACAATGCAATTCAGCAACCTGCCTCAGGATTGAAACATCTTGGTTTTGGAAAGAACGTTATCTATTCGTTGATCTATCGCCCATGGAGCATATGTTCTAAAAAATCAAGTTGTAGCCAAAGACGCGGCTATAAAAGACACTTGAGTGATTTGTTAATCATTTTAATGTGTTTGCTGGTGTCGGGAGACATACATCAATGTCCTGGGCCGAGGACATGTGAAGGCGGTGAAGGAGTTAATGCGACTTTTGTTGAGGAGAATCGTCGGAATATGGATATGGAGCAATGTCGGCGTTCGGAAGTTGTGACAGCGTGGAACCTGATGGCGGATCAGTGGAGTGATTTACATCCTTGTCAAGAAACACGAGATGTGTATCAAACGGACTATGGTGTGTCTGAGATTTTTTCGATCACGGAGAAAGAAGGAACGAAACAGAGGAGCCAATTGATTAAATCTACTGTGAGTGACGAGGAAGAAATCCTACTCAAGGATGCGTCGACGTGCACGATAAGTGACTATAGAACTTTTAGATCAATTAAAGGTTTGCATATGGCTCACCTCAACGTCTGAAGTCTTCTTCCAAAGATAAGTGAACTACGTTATTTATGTCAAGAATCTAAAGTGGCGTTGTTCAGTTGCAGCGAAACATGGCTTGATGAATCAATTTTGGATGCAGAGATTCAAATTGACAATTACTGTTTGTTCAGACGAGATCGAAATCGTAAAGGAGGTGGTGTGTGTGCATATATAAGGTCAGATTTGGTGTGTAATGAGAGAAGAGATTTTATAAACTCTACAGTGGAGGCGATTTGGCTTGAAGTTCTGTTGCCAAAGAGCAAACCTATTTTGGTTGGTATTTGCTATCGTCCTCCGGATCAAACTGATTTTTATGAGAGTTTGGATGAGGTTTTAAACATGTCAGATTATGTTTTAGGTCAAGAATTGATTATTTTGGGCGATTTAAATACAGATATGTTGAAGAAAGATTCATCAGTGTTTAAGCAGTTCAGTTCATTTTGTAAATCATATGCTTTGAAACAAATTATCAGTGACCCAACCAGAATTACTTCTAAAAGCAGTACAATTATTGATGTTATACTGGTTTCAGACACTTCTAGGATATATAAAAGTGGTGTTTTGGAGCTTGGTTTAAGTGATCATAATATGGTATATGTAGTTAGTAAATTAAATAGAGAGGCTATAAGACATCACAATACATTAAAAATCAGATCACTTAAAAGATACAGTCCACAATTTTTTGTTGAAGAACTTGCTAAGGTTAATTGGAAAGAGGTGATGCAGTTTGATGACGTGGATATAATATGGGACAGGTTTAAAAAGAGATTTGTGCAAGTTCTGAATAAAGTTGCACCTTGCAAAGAAATAAGAATTAAACAAAGAACAGAACCCTGGATGACCGATAGTATTTTAAAAGATATCAAGAGTCGCAATAATAGCTTAAAATCATTCAAAAAAGATGGAAACAACGATAATTATATCAATTTTAAACGTAAAAGAAATGAGATTAGATGTAAAATTAAAGAGGCTAAAAAAATGTTTTTGACGAATGAAATTAGTGAAGCTAAACAAGACTCTAAAAAACTATGGCGAATCTTGAGTGGTCTAGGCTATCGGCAAAAGGCTAAAAGTAAAGATCCAAGAATTAGTCTCAAAATTAATGGTCAACTGATGTCAGATCAAAAAAAGGTAGCAAATTGTTTTAATGAATTTTTCACCTCGGTGGGCGAAAATTTAGTAAAAGAGCTTCCAGCACAATCAGACCTATACGACGATAAATTGGTTAAAGAATATTATGATAATCGTGGTGTTGCCTTAGGAAGTTTTTCATTTAGCAAAGTAAAAGAGAGTTTATAAGAAACTAAGAGAATTGAAGTGCAATAAAGCCACAGGGTTGGATAATATCCCGGCTAAATTTATTAAAGACGCTGCTAATTTTATAACCCCTATGGTTACTCACTCACAGCTGGATATACTTGGAAAAAATGTTCAAAGGACCAGAGAAAAACGTTTCAGATCTCAAACTTACAGCGTTCTAATTCTTCCAGTCTATTAGCAGCTTCCCTTAAGAGGTCGGACACTGAACGTCTGCCTGCTGAGTTTGACATTACTAAACAATGCTTTATGGTGGGGAAAATCCATGTAGATTCGACCAGTGCAGTAAAATGCTAACCAACCAATGGGCAGAAGTTGACCCCTTAAGGCACAGCCCCTCCTCATTTGCATAATGAGGCAGTAATGCATACAGAAATGTAAAAACGACAGGCAGAAATAAATAGCATTGAAGAAATAAATAGGGTAAAAAAAATACAAAGGAAGAATAAAACAGACAAAAATATTATAACATGCACATAAATAAATACTTAAAAAAAATAAGTAATTAATAAATAAAGTTGAAGATTATGACGGACAATAAATAAATAAGGTAATTATTACAAAGGTGAATAAATAAAGAAGCTAATTAAAAGAGATATATATACATTTATGTCTCACTGTATAATTTAATTTCTACCTACATTTATTTGTTTATTGTATTTTTGGGGGCAATTAATTGTATGCCTATTTATTTATTGAGCATTTATTTATTTCTGTATTTATTTTTAAATATGATAGAGCTGGTCCTCCATATGGCAGCTGCTGTTTTATCGAAAATAAATAATCGAATAAAATTTTTAGCTTGACAGGCTGCTTATTTAGACAAACAAACAATGACAAAGTTAGCTGGTGCATTAGTGCAACCACATTTTGACTATGCATCAACTTTTTGGTATAGTGGCTCTAAAAAACATGTCAAAAATAAATTACAGACTGCCCAGAACAGGTTGTGTAGAATTATTTTGGGGATACATCCTCGTATGCATCTAAATGATAACCATTTTGAGGAATTGGGAATTTTAAAAGTGGATAAAAGAGTAATTTTTATTAAAATTAAGATGGTGCATAAAATAATTCAGAGGTCTGTTCCTAAATACTTGCATGACTATTATGTTTTGTGAGAGATGTTCACTGTATTTCTACAAGGGCAAGGATAAATAATATATATTTGTACCGTTTTAAAAGCGTAGTTGGGAAGAATTCGTTTTTGTACTCGAGTGCAGTTGCTTGGAATGGATTGCCAGATCATTTAAAGCAATTACAGGAGGCACGGCCCTTTAGAAAAGAAGTAAAAAATGGCTTTCCAATTGAGATCTCATGGGAACTTGTAGGGTGTGAGTTGCTTGTTTTGATTTTGTTCCCACTGGAACTGTTCGTTTCATTTTATGCATGTAGAGGACCACAATGGAAATAAGCCTGTGGCTTTATTGTGTATTTTATCCTCAACAATTGTATGTAAATGTATATGAATCGCCTCCGGCATGTTTGTATATGTTGTTTATAAACATTGTTGAATAAATAAAGTAAAAAAGTAAATAAATAAAAAAATCCTGATGACTCTACATTATTTTACTTGCTGTGCACCAACCAGTCCGGTCTGTTTTAATAATGTGATACCTTTAAACTAAATACAACTCACAACATGCAGAAACCTAATCTACTAGCCAGAAAGTGACTGTGGAGCTGCCTCAAAATGACTTGATTTCATTTAAAAGTTATATTTGACAGATTATCACTCAATTTGTACTTTTTACCTCTTAAAATACCCTTAAATGGCCAAAACAACACCACATAAAATGCAGTTTTCCACTTGACAGAAAGCGATTTCAGCCTCTACTTATTGACTAAAGGTAGTTTCTGCTTGATTTCATTCAGAGTTATGTTTGACACGTTATAAAACCCAAATTGTCCCCTTTTTTATTTCAGTAATCTGGTCACCCTATCCTAGTTCTATGAGTGTGTATGTTGTGTAGTTAACCTTACAGACATCCTTCATGTTGTTCATGTTTAAAATGTCTGTGTTAAAGAGGTTTGTGTTTAAATGGCTCGCTGAATGTCTGCATTAATTACAGCAGGTGTTTATGTTGCTCTTTTAGTTGTACATAGTTTATTCTCACATGTTCCTGTTCAGATAATGATGGGAGTGTTGGATGATATGCAGAATATGTAACAAACAGTATTGTACTATTGTTTTTATGTCTTTGCTTATTGCCAGAAACCCACACACATTCATGTCCTGAGTACAACAACACTGATCCCTTCTTCCATCTCGACTCTCATTTCATTGACTGAAGTTCATGACTCTCTTCGTTCTTTGTACAAAAAGAAATAACGATTAATTAACTGTCAAAAACGAAAAACGGGACGTTTTAATCGGCTTTTCGTTGTTTATTTTGTTTGTTATTTCAGTTTTGAAACAAAAAACAGATAAACAGTATTTTCTTTTTTGTATTACAAACAAATTACAGATTATCCAGAGATACCAGCGCCTTCCTGTATCTATCGTGTAGGAGAATCTACGGTTTCAGCACAACACTGGTTTGTCCGTTCTGGCTACTAGCGGTTCAACATCCTGTGGAAGAGGACCTGCTTCCTCTGATACCAAGGGCTCATTCTAAGGCAACGAAATGCAATGATTCTTATATTCAGGTGATTGCACACTATTGAAAACCTACTTGTGAATATTATTGCCATATTTTGCAAATGCCCTCACACGCACTGATCTTCTGTATGTGGTTGCCAAGGAGCAGGTCGTGATGGACTGTGTGGAATTGCCACAATTTGGTCACATTTTCAGAAGACCTATAAAAGAGCCACAATTCATGACAGTTTTTGTGACAAAGAACTACAGTATGTGCTTCAGTGATCCCATCATAAGAGAAGCTAACACCGTCATACAGGTTCTATACAAGTGTATATAAACTTTTGACCACAGCTGCACATTCTGTAAGTCAGGAACACTATTTAACTTAAAACTCAAAATAAGTCAAGCTTGACCTGGTCTCCTGGGTAAAAGTCCTGAGTCTGACCGATTCACTACTTGTTCTGGACTCAAGGTCACCTGACTCCCTCCTTTGCTCCGGTCATCACCCGACTGACAGACCTGGTAACTGCCCTCGTGGGTAAAGCAGATGCAGAGAGTGTCGACTGATGCCTTTTACGGTTTCTTTATGTCTTTCTTTCCTCTGAATCCAAATATCACAGTAAGCAACGTCAAAACTATAAAAATCTACAAATAGATATGAACAAAAGTACTTTTATACACATTATATTTAGCTAAAATCAACTATGCTATACCAAGAACCCTAATTAAATACGCAATCAAATAACCGTCACTTTACACAAAGAAGAACCACATACTTTACACAATAACCTTTAAAATCACATACTGGATTAGTACATCAAGGTCACTAAGGTGACTTCCGCCCACTGGTGGACGCCACTGGTACCTGCGTGGAAGGATCTGCCCATGTTTACAGCGTAATCCTATTAAAAACATCTTTTACAAATATAAAAATATACATTCATAATGACTAAATTAATGCACCTTGAAAGGACTCCAAGCGGACAGTTACATGTGCTGGATTTTACCTGCAGCATGTAGGTGTGTTTCTGTACATCTCTCTGTTTAATTTGACCAGCAGTCTGATTTTGTTCTAAATACCTTAATTATTATTATACATACAGTGTCACTGAAGTGAAAGAGGCCGTGTTTAAAGGATCAGTTTGGATTTTGTAATTCTGACTTTTAGCTTCATCTAAACGCAGGAATGAGGTCTGCAGATTTTCTCCTCTATGAGCTCCACAGCCGGTACGACCAGAGGAACGACAGCTTTTTAACATACATGTGACATGTGAGTATAAAAAAACATTTGAATCAGAGGATACCGCTCAGAGTCAGCAGACTGACAGGGATCGTGAGCACACTTTCTTGAAAATTATATTTGGAAATGAGACTCTACACGTAGGGGAGACCGGGATGAAAGTAACACCCTTTGTTAGAGCATCAATAACACACCTAGGTCTCTCAAATTTTGATACATACAACCCATTTCTGTCTTCTACAAATAACTCACCCGGTCGCCCCTAAACTTCCTGTTTGGTAAAGTGTAGCAGTGTTTAAAAGCACTTCATTTTTTCCTGCTTGTCGGCTTAAAGGCTTCACAGATTCACAGCTCTCCCTGTCTGCAGGAGAATCAACGATCAACACGACACCAGTCAGATACCGTGAGGGCCAATGATATTCACAGATTTGACCAGAGGGCCACAATGACGAGAGAGGTCCTCCTGAACACTCTGGATGAACTCGGAGAAGAGGAATTTAAGCGTTTCAAGTGGTTCCTGAAAGATGAACGTCTGAAAGACTCTTCAACCATCCCTAAGAACAAGCTGGAGAAGGCAAAGACGCGGGACACCGTGGATCTGATGATCCAGACCTACACACTTCCTGGAGCTGTGGAGGTGACCAAGCAGATTCTAAAGAAGAGCCAAAGGAATGATTTGCTACAGAGTTTGTTGGACACCAGCCCGGGACCACAAGGTCAGTCACAGGGAGAGGAAAACATGAAAAACACGATGTCACAGCAGTCTGAGAATTTTCAACCTGATGAAAAGTAAAAACCTGATAACAGAGGAAGCTCCCAAAGATTCTGCTGAGAGCAAATCCCCGTTAATAAACACACATTAATGAAAAATATAGCACATAAGGAAGTTTTCAGCACCTTCAGCATGAGTTTTACCAGCAGAGTCACAGTGATGAGGATCAGGTTATAATGTCAGAGCTATACACAGATGACGATGATGTTACTGCTCACTGACTGTGAATGAGGATTTGAAAGATGCTGCAGGATACAAACAGTATCCAAGTGAAATACTCCATCTAAATGTACTGAACCTATGAGAAGCAACACGAACATAAAGCAAGACAGTAAGAGCATTTTGATACAAAAGAAGTATTCTAGAAATATTTCAGCTTCAAATTACTACTACACACAAGCATGTGCTGGACAACATCACACAAAAACATCTTTATTAACCCCAATGCAAATAGATACGTGTACAACAAATGAATACAGAGATTCAGCAGCACGAAAGCAAACTGAGCAGCACGACTACATTATTCCTCTCTGTTTCAGTGAATGTCAGTCATGTTGAAGAAACTGCAGAGAACAGAAGACCTGCCTCTTATCAGACTGAAGGTAAACTTACATTATAAAATGTGATTTTGTTTTGTCATTTGTGTTTAAAGTAGTGGTGGGCCGTTATCGGCGTTAACGGCTGCGTTAACGTGAGACTCTTATCGGGCGACAAAAAAAATATCGCCGTTAATCTCTTCTCAAAGTTGGGTTGGGAGCTGGGTCTATACTACGCAGCTATGATGACTTTCACCTTGATATCTTAGCGCCGAATCGCACTGTAGGGGGCCAGAACGAGTCTTTGAACCTGTGTGTCTGCCTACTGTGTAATGACCACATCAAACGTGACGTGTTAACATGGATGCAGCTGTTGCTGCGTTCAATTTACCTCGAGTGCGGAGCTGGGAATGACGTCACACCGAGTTGATGGCGTTCCAGTTCCAACCTCGCTTCGGCCAGCTGTTTGTTTACAACTAGCCAGGTTAGTTATTGATCACGCCGGTTGATTAAAAAGCGCATTGTCGCGGTATTTACTCACACTAACTGTAGCAACGCGTCCACAGACAGCTGTTGGACAGCACTGTGATGTACGAACATTTCTGAAGCCGCCCGGTGTTGTGCGAATTCTGCCTGCCTGCCGAGAATTGCACGCACCTCGCGGGTGCTAACGGTCATCTATGCTGAGAAAAGAGGTGGATGCAAATCTCGGCAGGGAGCCTACAAAATCTGATCTGCCGAAATATGCAATCCACCTCTTTAGGTCTGTGCTCATTGATCAAACAGCTTTATCGCCACATATATGTACTGAATGTCAAGGAATGGTCCTTCTAGCCTACTAAGTGTATTAAAATATTAAAGACTCTAAACGTTCATAAAATATATACTTCAAATCAATTTATCACCATTGATGGCTTGAAACCTGGCTTGAAACCCGTTCGCACACATATTCTGAATGCCTTCGGCAGAATTCAAATGAGCCATTTTAATCTAGATTAATCTAGATTAATCTAGATTTAAAAAATTAATCTATGCCCACCCCTAGTTTAAAGTTTCATTGTTGTCACAATCCTGTCCTGAGGTTCTCTGGGTTTTAATTTTGGTTTCTCTGTGTCTGGGTTTTGGTTCCATGTCTTGTGTTCTACTGTTTCGCCTTTTTTGTGTCGGTTCTCATTGTTTTCTTGTCTTACTACTTAGTCCTGCGTTCCAGTTCTGTGTCTTAGTGCCTACTTTATTTATATAGCCAAAGCAAGAGAGCAAGAGAAAGAGAGAGAGAGAGAGAGAGAGAGAGCAGAGGGAGGCAGCCTACACAGTATACACACAGGGCGTCGAGCAGGAACACGGGGGCAGCAGGAGACTCCCAACCACAGATCCAGACTCCACAGCTCCAGAGCCAGCAACACCCGCAGGAAGCGACAGGAGGAGGAAGCACACGACCACGGGAGAGGGAAGAAGTCGAGTTAGTAACATGCATTAATGGGATGAGGTTGCACTCAGAGAGAGAGAAGAGGAGAGAGGAGCTCAGTGCATCATGGGAAATCCCCCGGCAGTCTAGCCTATAGCAGCATAATTAAGGGATGGTTCAGGACTCACCCGAGCCAGCCCTAACTATAAGCTTTATCAAAAAGGAAAGTCTTAAGCCTACTCTTAAATGTAGAGGCGGTGTCTGCCTCCCGAACCCAAACTGGAACCTGGTTCCACAGGAGAGAGCCTGATAGCTGAGCAGCTCTGGCTCCCATTCTACTTTGGAGACTCTAGGAACCACAAGTAACCCTGCATTCTGGGGCGCAGTGCTCTGGTGGGGTAGTAAGGTACTATGAGCTCTTTAAGATAAGATGGTGCCTGACCATTAAGAGCTTTGTATGTGAGAAGAAGGATTTTAAATTCTATTCTGGATTTTACAGGAAGCCAATGCAGAGAAGCTAAGACAGGAGAGATATGATCTCTTTACTGGTTCCTGTCAGAACACGTGCTGCAGCATTCTGGATCAGCTGAAGAGTCTTAATGGACTTTTTTGAAGAGCCTGATAATAAGGAATTGCAGTAATCCAGTCTAGAAGTAACAAATGCATGGACTAGTTTTTCTGCATCATTTTTAGACAGGATGTTCCTGATTTTTTGCAATATTATGTAGGTGGAAAAAGGCGGTCCTTGAAATTTGCTTAATGTGAGAGTTGAACGACATGTCCTGGTCAAAGATAACTCCAAGATTTCTCACAGTGGTGCTGGAGGCCAGGGCGATGCCATCCAGGGAAACTATATCTTTAGATAATGCGTCACGGAGGTGCTTAGGGCCTAGAACAATAACTTCAGTTTTGTGTCTTAGTTTCTAGCCCTGTGTCTCAGTTATGTCTTTGCATTTTCTCCTAGTTATGTGTTTGCATTATTTTGGTTTTGTCTGCTCTTGGTTCTGTTAAAACCTTGATTTCTGATCTGGCTGCTTGTGTCTGGATTGGTTTGTTATTTTTAATTATTCTGATCTTCTTATTTTGATATGGTCCATGTTTAGTGTTCAGTAACTTGTGTTATGTCTGTTCCCCCTCAGTAACCTGCCTGCCTGTCCGTCTTTCTTTTTCCCCCTGCTGTCTCTCTGCCTGTCTGTGTCTCGTTAGTCTCACCTGTGTATCCCCTGTATCCCCTCCCAGCTTGTTAACCCTATGTAAATATGCTTGGTTGTTTCCCTCAGTCTTGGTCTGGTCATTGTTGTACTATGTGTGTTCAGCCAGTTACTGCGCTGCCTGTTCTTTATATTGGATGTGGCACGTTTCCACTGCATTTGAGTTTTGTCTTGCCTGGATTAAAAATCCTGGAGCTAGACCTCTGCTCTCAGTGTCATGCTTTCGGGCACCCAGCAAACCTGACAAATGTATAATCATGGTCACAAACAAATAGGGGGAATCATTTCATCTCAGCCAGCAGCTATGTTTATAAGAGTCTGTCAAATTTTAGATATGTAGCAACAATAAACTAAACAGCTGAGCTACATACAGCTTTTGTTTAAGCTTGTTTCTAACATGCTACTTTAACATATATCTCTGCAACAGATATAGTATCTCATCAAAGTGAGTCCACCCTTCACTTTTTTGTAAATATGTGATTATATCTTTTCATATGACAACACTGAAGAAATGACACTTTGCAACAGTGTAAAGTAGTGAGTGTGCAGCTTGTATAACAGTGTAAATTTGCTGTCCCCTCAAAATAACACATTAATGTCTAAACTGATGGCAACAAAAGTGAGGACACCCCTAAGTGAAAATGTCCAAATTCTCCCAATGTCATGTGACTTGTCAGTGTTACAGGGTCTCAGGTCTGAATGGGGAGCAGGTGTGTTAAATTAGGCGTTATCGCTCTCACGTTCCCTCATGCTGGTCACTGGATGTTCAACATGGCACCTCATGGCAAAGAACTCTCTGAGGATCTGAAAAAAAGAATTGTTGCTCTACATAAAGATGGCCGAGGCTGTAAGAAGACAGTCAAGACCCTGAAACTGAGCAGCAAGGTGGCCGAGACCATACAGCGGTTCAGCAGGACAAGTTCCACTCAGAACCGGCCTCGCCGTGGTCGACCACAGAAGCTGAGAGCACGTGCTCAGCGTCATATCCAGAGGTCGTCTTTGGGAAATAGACGTATAAATGCTGTCAGCATTGCTGCTGAGGTTTAAGTGGTGGTGGGTCAGCCTCTCAGACCATACGCCGCACACTGCATCAAACTGGTCTGCATGGCTGTCGTCCCAGAAGGAAGCCTCTTCTAAGATGATGCACAAGAAAGCTGCAAACAGTTTGCTGAAAACAAGCAGACTAAGGACATGGACTACTGGAACCAGTTCCTGTGGTCTGATGAGACCAAGATAAACTTATTTGTTTCAGATGGTGTCAAGCGTGTGTGGCAGCAACCAGGTGAGGAGTGCTATATATACATATACAGTATATATTTTTTTTAAAACAAAACCCCCCTCTCACCCCTTGCGGGGTGGTATGTGTCATCCTCAAGCTCGGGTCCTCTACCAGAGGCCTGGGAGTTTGAGGATTCTGCGCAGTATCTTAGCTGTTCCTAGGACTGCACTCTTCTGGACAGAGACCTCTGATGTTTTACCTGGAATCTGCTGTAGCCACTCTCCCAGTTTGGGGGTCACAGCCCCCAGTGCTCCGATTACCACTGGCACCACTGTTGCTCTGACTTTCCACATCTTTTCTAGCTCCTCTTTCAGCCCTTGGTATTTCTCAAGCTTCTCGTGTTCCTTCTTCCTGATGTTGCTGTCGCTTGGTATTGCCACATCTATCACTGCTGCCTTCTTCTGCGGTTTGTCGATCAACACGATGTCTGGTTGGTTAGCCATCACCAGTTTGTCAGTCTGGATCTTGAAGTCCCACAGGATCTTAGCTCGGTCATTCTCAACTACCTTAGGAGGTGTCTTCCATTTTGACCTTGGGACTTCCAGCCCGTACTCGTGACAGATGTTCCTGTACACTATGACGGCTACCTGGTTATGGCGTTCCATGTACGCACTTCCTGCCTGCATCCAACGAAGGTTAAAGTCAAGAGCAACTGGACTTGGTTGAAAGATACTGGAAGACGTTTCGTCCCTCATCCAAGGAACTTCTTCAGTTCTGACTGACCAAACAACCACTACACAAACGCATGGCCCAACACAGAAGGGCCAACTCCTCAGGTCAAGACTCTGCAGTCTACCTACATCTGAAGGACAGAGGACACTCATTTGAGGACCAGCAAGTGCACATCTTAGACAGAGAAGATGGATGGTTTGAAAGAGGGGTCAAGGAAGCATCTACACCCGGGTCGAGAAGCCATCTTTGAACAGAGGAGGGGGTCTACACCACCACTTATCCCCCACTTACAATGCTGTCCTTTCATCACTTCCCAGGAAACTCAACAAACGTAACCTATTGGTTTCAGGTGAAGAAACTAACGATGGTCGTTCAGCCTTGGCCTCGGGTAGTCCTAACGACTGTAACGACTGTCGTTACAGCAACCAGGAACACTAACGAACCAGCAGTATCAACGATCCTGGCAAACGACCCCACTGAGGTTAAATAGCTGAGTTTCCCTTTCAGTCAGTCAGAACTGAAGAAGTTCCTTGGATGAGGGACGAAACGTCTTCCAGTATCTTTCAACCAAGTCCAGTTGCTCTTGACTTTAACCTTCGTTGGATAACTATGACCTGGATGACTGAGAATCTTCATAGACTTCCTGCCTGCATCTTACACCCTGCTGTTATGTGCTGTACTGGCTCAGGGGCGTCCTTGCACAGTCTGCACCTGGGGTCCTGCCTGGTGTGGTAGCCCCCAGCCTCTATTGATCTTGTACTGAGTGCCTGTTCTTGTGCCGCCAGGATTAGTGCTTCTGTCCTTCAGTCCAGCCTTTTCCAGCCACTGGTAGGATTTCTTGATATCAGCCACTTCTTCTGTTTGTCTGTGGTACACGCCGTGCAGCGGCTTGTCCCTCCATGACGGTTCTTCATCTTCCTTGTCCTCACCTTCGGGTTTCTGCTGCCTGAGGTATTCACTAAGCCTTCATCTTTGGGGGCCATCTTTCTGATGTACTCCTGGATCTTCGTTGTTTCATCCTGGACAGTGGTCTTGACACTCACTAGCCCTCGGCCTCCCTCGCTACGCTTGGTTTACAGTCTCAGGGTGCTGGATTTGGGGTGAAACCCTCCATGCATTGTGAGGAGCTTTCTTGTCTTGATGTCAGTAGCCTCTCTACCTCCTTTGGCCAGTTTATTATACCAGCGGGATTATCTGATGACTGGCAGGGTGTATGTGTTGATGGCTCGGATCTTGTTTTTCCCATTCAGCTGACTTTTCAGGACCTGCCTCACTCTCTGTAGATATTTGGCTGTGGCGGTCTTCCTTGCTGCCTCCTCATGGTTTCTGTTAGCCTGTGGCACCCCAAGGTATTTGTATTTTATTGTATTTCTTCCCTCTTTTTTGATACCATGCGACCACACTTGTCCAGTCCGAACGACATTCCAATGTCGTTGCTGTAGATCCTGGTAGTGTGGATCAGTGAGTCGATGTCTCGCTCCTTTCTGGCATACAGCTTGATGTCATCCATGTAGAGGAGGTGACTGATGATTGTTCCACTTCCGAATCGGTATCCGTAGCCAGTCTTTGATGATCTGGCTGAGGGGGTTCAGGCCTATGCAGAACAGCAGCGGGGACAGTGCATCGCCTTGGTATATGCCGCACTTGATGGTGACTTGTGCAATTGACTTTGAGTTGGCTTCCAGACTTGTTTTCCCACAGCCTCATTGAGTTCTTGATGAAGGCTGTTAGTGTCCTGTTGATCTTGTACATCTCCAAGCATTCCAGTATCCATGTATGTGGCATTGAGTCGTAGGCTTTCTTGTAGTCAATCCAGGCAGTGCACAGATTGGTCTTCCTGGTCTTGCAGTCTCGAGTGACTGCTTTATCCACCAGTAGCTGGTTTTTGGCTCCTCTGGTGTTACTGCCTATTCCCTTCTGGGCCCTGTCCATGTATTGAGCCATGTGACTACTCATCTTAGCCGCTATGATGCCTGACAGGAGCTTCCATGTTGTGCAGAGGCAGGTTATTGGCCGGTAGTGTCCTCACTTTTGTTGCCAGCGGTTTAGACATTAATGGCTGTGAGATTGTTATTTTGAGGGGACAGCAAATTTACACTGTTATACAAGCTGCACACTCACTACTTTACATTGTAGCAATGGGTCATTTCTTCAGTGTTGTTACATAAAAAGATATAATCACATATTTACAAAAATGTGAGGTGTATACTCACTTTTGTGAGATACTGTATATCTGAGGATATGTGAGAACCTATCAATTTGGTTAAGGTACCCCATCCCAGGTCCCCCCAAACTCTGGCGGACCTAAGCTACATTTGCTTTGCGGTAGGCACATCATACATTCTTGTCACTGATAGATTGGGCAGGCCTTGACAAAAGGCCCTTTACAACAAAATAAATCAAGTAAATTTAGCCTTGACAAAAGGCCACTTTGGGCATCAAGAGGCAAAGGGGCAGGTGCACACCCCGTTAGCAGAGACATTACTAACAATATGAAATATATTTGGTTAATAAGACATTTAAGCTGACTCCATTGCAATTATTTAAAAGATAAATGTTGGTTCTTAAGAAGGCAATCCTAAAGAACAAAATGCTTCTACATACATGTGTACACAAACACCCTGACACTTTATATTTTTTATATTTGTGTTCAACACAGATATGATGGTTCCAATACCAGAGCCACAACCCATCACATATTACCAACACATGCTTCAATCACACTTTCAGGACAAGTTCATGTGTATACAAGAAGGATGGATGCAGAAGAAGGAACGTTTGGATGATATCTTCACAGAGCTGTACATCACCGCTGGGGCTGACATGAGCATCAACACACAACACGAGGTCATGCAGATTGAGGCAGCGTTGAAGCCAGCAGAAACAGAGAAACCAATTAGACCTACTGACTTGTTCAAACCCCCCTCTGGAAAATACAGACCCATAAGGACAGTACTGACCAGTGGAATCGCAGGAATTGGCAAAACATTTCTTGTGAGCAAGTTTGTGTTGGACTGGGCTGAAAAACAATCCAATCAAGATGTGCATCTGATTTTTCCCTTTACCTTCCGCCAGCTGAATTTATGGGCAGGGGAAAAGTTATGTTTGACAGAACTCATTCATAACTGCATCAGGGAAACCAGAGAAATCAAGGAAGAAGCTCTTAACTACATCTTTGAAACTCTGCAGTCATCAGGAAACACCAACTATGACAAAAGTAAATTCAAACTTCTGTTTGTTTTGGATGGACTGGATGAGAGCCGCCTTCATCTGGACTGCTCTACCAGTGAAAACCAGGCCGTTAACTTTGATGTTACAGAGTCCGCCTCAGTGGATGTGCTGCTGACAAACCTCATCAGGAGGAACCTGCTTCCATCTGCTCGCCTCTGGATAACCACACGACCTGCTGCAGCCAATCAGATCCCTCGAGAGTTTGTCGACACCATGACAGAGGTCAGAGGGTTCACTGACCCACAGAAGGAGGAGTACTTCAGGAAGAGATGCAGAGATGAGGATCAGGCCAGCAGAATCATCTCCCACATCAAGACATCACGAAGCCTCCACATCATGTGCCACATCCCAGTCTTCTGCTGGATCACTGCTACAGTTCTGGAGGAGGTGCTGAAGACCAGAGAGGGAGGAGAGCTGCCCAGGACCCTGACTGAGATGTACACTGAATTCTTGGTATTTCAGATTGATCAGACAAAAAAGAAATACAGCTCAGAAAAGTGCATTCAGTACATTAAGTCATTAGCAAAGCTGGCTTTCCACCAGCTGGAAAAGGGCAACCTGATCTTCTACGAAAAAGACCTGAAAGAGAGCGGCATTGATGTCAGTGGAGCCTCGGTGTGCTCAGGAGTGTTCACAGAGATCTTTAAAGAGGAACGTGGGAAGAAGAAGGATGAAGCAGACAAGATGTTTAGCTTTATCCATCTGAGTGTTCAGGAGTTTTTGGCAGCTTTGTATGTAGAGAAGGCACTCATTAACAGAAACAAGAATGTTATGTCTGAGCCGGGGCAAACTTGTGGTGAATATGTGCGAAAGGTTTTCAGCAAAACATCTGTGTCAGAGGTCCACAGGTTCGCTATTGACAAGGCCTTGCAGAGTCCAAATGGACACCTGGACTTGTTCCTCCGCTTCCTCATGGGTCTTTCTCTGCAGACCAATGAAACTCTCCCACGAGAACTACTGAAAAAGAGAAGAAGCTCAGAGACCAATCAGGAAACAATAAAGTACATCAAAGAGAAGATAAGCGAGAATCTGTCTCCAGAGAGAAGCATCAATCTGTTCCACTGTCTGAATGAACTGAATGATTGTTCTCTAGTGGAGGAGATCCAGCAGTACTTGAGATCAGGAAGATTCTCCACACATGAACTGTCTCCTGCTCAGTGGTCAGCTCTGGTCTTCATCTTACTGTCATCAGAAACAGATCTGGACGTGTTTGACCTGAAGAAATACTCTGCTTCAGAGGAGGCTTTTCTGAGGCTGCTGCCAGTGGTCAAAGCCTCTAAGAAAGCTCTGTGAGTATACAGACAACTGCAAATACTCACTGTATCACATGTGTACAGTTGTTCTCAGTTCATGGATGTCATAGTTAACTGATGAGATGAAGTCAGCTGATTAGTCAGTTGATACATTGTCTGTTCAGTATCATTGTGCCTCCTGATGTAGCCATGTAAGACCATAAAATTATAGTTTATTTAAGACTGAAATTGACGTCTCTAAATGATCGTGATCCTAGAAATAAGAGTAAACTTTTTAAAATTTTAGTGATAAATGATTACTTTCCAGTAATATACACAATAAAGTGAGTAATCCACAAAAACAACATAGAAAGAGGATGTGTTTTACATAATAGATGACAGAAACACTAATCAGTAATTGTCTTTATCACTAACTCTCCTTCAGGCTGAGTGGCTGTAATCTGTCAGAGAAAAGCTGCGAAACTTTGTCCTCAGTTCTCAGCTCCCAGTCCTGTAGTCTGAGAGAGCTGGACCTGAGTAACAACGACCTGCAGGATTCAGGAGTGAAGCTGCTCTCTGCTGGACTGGAGAGTCCACACTGTAAGCTGGACACTCTCAGGTCAGATCACAATGTGATGCTTTTGTGTAACCCTGTTTAGATTAGATTAAACTTTTATTGTTGTTGCACATGTCACTAGGTACAAAGCAACAAAATGCATAATTTCAATGCAAAAAAAAATCTGAACAGCATTAAAAGAGTCTGTT
>JALXJV020000003.1:41976846-42002585 GCA_024633595.2 Lepomis macrochirus | reverse complement strand
AAATATATTTGGAAATAAGACTCGCTACAAGTAGCGCCGTTACTAGTTTAACTACATTTCTCAGTAGCTTGGTGGCAGCGTCGCTATTTTCTGAATCAAATAGCTTTTCAGTAACGAAGCTCTTTTATTGGCCGAGTAGCGCGGTAGCTTCCACACGCTACATTTCCCCAAGCATTTCTGAAGAATCAGTAAGTGACACCACCGCCACACACAGACCTGTATGTGCAGCCGGCAGAAGCGCTTCCTGTGATGGTGACATCACGTACCGATCCTTGGGCTGATGTTTGACACTTTGCTGCAGGGGAATAAAGACACGTGCGACGGAGTGTCTCTCTCTCTCTCTCTCTCGCTCGCTCGCTCGGTCTTTCTCTCCCATGAATGTTTAGGTTGGAATGTTGCCAGAGCACAAAGTCACATATAAACTATAAAAAATATATATATTTTCTAAATTATTTCCAGGATTTCACAGGATGATACAGTATATTTCACAATACATTACAGTATTATCACTTCACAGGCTTTTACTGTGATATTTCACAATATTGTACCGTGTTCAGAATTTTATTGTGAAATTAACGTAGGCGGGGCTGTTACAGGAAACTACTGTGAATTCTGAATTTTCGAGCTGCGTCATTCAGAGCTTTCGCCTCTCTCATCTCGACGATCTCGACACAGTTAAGTTATGGTAAGTGTTGAAATGTCACATTCTGTCAACTAAATGACTGTTTTTTTTAAATAGCAGTGCATGTTATTTAACTGTATTAACCAAATAGCTAGTTGTACTTTCTGTTGGTAATTATATGAGTTTTTTTGTAGAGGAGTTAGCATAACTTAAGCTACAAAGACAGTCGAGTTAACGTTAGTTAACAGTTAACTTTAGCGGTTAACTTCACTCTTGGTAGGTTTGAGAATGCAGACGTTAATGTTTTAAACAAGAAATGAACAGACGTTGGTTTTAAGTTAATGTTAAATCTAACGTTACTTTAGTTAGTAACATTTACATTTACATTTACATTTACTCATTTGGCAGACGCTTTTATCCAAAGCGACTTACATTTGAGGAACAACTTACAAGTATCAACAGAGCATCAAATACAGATCTAACAACTGACAATACATACTAGTAAGAGCAGCAATAAATCCTAGTAAGAGCTCATAGTACATATCACATCAATGGGTAAATATAGGGAAGGAAGTAAGAGTTAACAGAAAGTGCAATCAGAACAAAAAGTGCAGTCAATACAAGATAATTATAGGGATAGAAGAAGAAGGGCACAGGAAGTGCATGTTAGAGGTTAGTAACGTTAGCTAGCTGTGAAAAATAAGCTAACGTTAACGTCTCCCCCCCCCCCCCCCCAGCATTTTGGTGCAGCGCTTTTTAAGCTGAGGAGACCACTGGACAATGGAGTACGGTAAGGCCTTAATACATTTACCGGTATTATCAACCACAGAAAATATAATGTAATGTATGATGGCAGAGATAATGTTTGAGAACATTAATGTTAGCTCGTAATTTTCTCCCTTGCGGTGTGTGAGTGTGATGCAGAGCAGCCGTTGCTTGTCTTGTCAACTGTTACAGTAACAGTGTTGCCAACTATTTTCAATGGAAAGTAGCTAAAGCCTGCTCGAAAAGTAGCTAAATGTCGCCAGATGACGTCATGCGTCATTAGCATATTAATGACGTCATCACGTTGTATTTGCATTCTGCCTAATTTGTCGGTACTGTAGCCTACTTCAGTTTATAATAACGGTTATCTCCCCTAAACCGTGCTCATACTGTTTTTGTATGTGTATATGAGTTTGAAGAAGGTTTATTGTGTTTGGATAAGTAAAATGTGTAGAGTCTGTAAATATACGATCTGAAGTCGGAGAGTTCAGAAACCAAACCGGAATGAACTAAAACTCTGATCAGTAGTGAATATAAGCGCGCATGCCAAGAAAAAACGGTCAAATTAAATGTTTTGAATTAAAACAAAGGAGAAGACAGCTGCTATGTGATCACTGATTGGTTCCTGCTAACACAGCGTGCACATGCGCAGCTCATACATGTCTATGTTCGCTGGCGTGCAGTCAACGGAGTGTGCTGCTCCCGCTGTCTTTTCCCGCTGTTAGACCAAGCCGCACTCATATTTGTTGTTTTTTGAAATTCATTAACTTAGCTAGACAGTCCGAAGAACTAGCACTGATTTGAAGCTGTAAGATACACGTTTGTAAGTATTGGGGTTTAATATCTTTTTGTGTGATTGTCTGAATCTGTGAGCCATTTGTGAGCAATATAACTTTCTAGCAAATGTCACATAACATTTAAATTTTAAGGTTTGCAACCAATGTAATGGTAGATCACATATTTTCAGCCAGAAGGGCCATTTGGTGTGGATGAAACACTCGCAAAACATTGCCCTTCTGTATGTAAAAGGGAAATCTATGGGTACAAGATATGTTAACAGTTGAGTCTTATTCTTTTCTTATTCTATATATTCTATATTTGCAGGTGTTGCCACACTGACATTGAAAGGACGGTAATGCTACCAAGCAGCTAAATCAAATTGTAAACAGTGTATTTTTTTTACATCTTCACATACATCTGTGGTATTGTGAGCTCTCTGGTTTTTGTTGATCTCTTGTGTCCATGAGCATGTGATGCACCTTAGAATAGCTTAAAACTGCAGTGATTTCCCAGTTTAATGTGAGCTTTTAGATGAATGTTTTTGTGTTGGTCAGGGGGGTTTGGGGGTACTCCCAATATGTACATATTGGGCCATTATTTTCACCATATCTCGTCCGCAGGGCTCCACTCCTGCTCCAGTACGGGTTTTGTGTCGCTGTGGCTGAAGCGCTGGGAACGTTTCGTGATCGCTCTGTCTGGCTGGATAAATATTACACATGATCCATGCACTACTACTGCGTTCACTGTCACTTTTTGGCGCGCGGACAATCAAACACTCGCTACGCACCTCCCGATTCAGAGTTACGCTGCTTTTATAACACTATCTGTCACATATGTTCTGCGTAGAACGAGGAGAGGAAGCGAGTCGAGCATTGAGGGCCTTGCCATGTTCACACAGTATGAGAGTGAAAACATTTGTAGTGTGTAGTTTAATGATTGTGGGAAATTTTTAGGAGCAGCGGTTGTGATTCAGGAGCGGCGGACTGCCGCTACTGAATGCATATAGCAGAAACACTGTTCTCTTAAAAGAAAAATTATTTCAGATTGGCTGAGAATATCTGATTTTGTTTCAGGTGACATAATGAAGCCCAGTGCATCAATGCTGTGTGTGGAGGGCCAAGTGGTCATGGGACCTCACCAGGACTTCGTCAGTGTTTTGGCTGTCGTTTTTGCCAGCTACTACAATTTCAATTTGAAGTATGCTGAAGGTGCTTCATGCATTCTGGAATTTATCCAAAGGTAAGTGTCTACATTACTATTGTGCTTGAGGGTCTGTTTAAAGTAGTAATGTTTGGGTGTTGTGTTTGTGAGCAGCCCAGGACTACAGCAGGCAACACATAATGACCCCAACAATAAGTGTGTGTGTCTGTGTTGGAGACCAGAGAAGAAGCTGTTTTAAAAATTCTATGTTCAGTTCTCAGTCATTTTGTAGGGTTGAATTTGAAGTTCCATTTTTTTGAATGACAGGATTTTTTGCACTTCGCATTTACCCGATTGGGGGTTACCTAACCCCTACCACCCTATATAGCCCCTAGTACCATGCATTCCGTGCCCCTCTCTGTCAGTGCCACAGGCTAATACCACACAGGCTACTCTGCCTAGGTATCACACATCTGCACTTTGTTGATTGAAGTGTTTGTACTGAAAATTGTATTTTAAATGGTTGCGTTTTAACTGAATCACAGTAATGTCACCTTGTCCAGACTGAGATAACTTATGTTTAGCTCCGTCATACAACACCAGTGACCCACTGAAAGCTGGGGGGACTGTTTGGGAAATGACAACGTTATCATCCCTCCTGAATGAAACTAACTGCTTTCCTTCTGTGTTTTTGTTTATAGGTGCTTTTTGGGCATTATTCCTGAGACGGGCACAAAATCAAAGAGACAACGAGGACAAATCAACCAGGAAGTGTGTACACTAATCAGGAAGCTCATTGACTTTGAGTGGATGTCAAAGTAGATACTGTGAAAGTCAAGACATGTTTACAGCATGAGTTGAAGGTTTACAGGTTTATAAATGTGTTTTTAATATTTCACTGTTCTGTTGTTGAATTAATTCATGTTAAACTGGAGGTGAAAATGTCTTTGAATTCAGTTGTGTGATAGATAAACCAATGCAAATTGTTTTATAAAGTAGGGCTGCAGCTAATGTTTATTTTAATTAGTACAAAAGAACCGTTTGCAGCTTCATTTATCAGTTAGTCTGCTCAATTAATCAATTAACTGTTTAGTCTATAAAATGGCATTTTTGAGAAATTTCTCAACATTTTTGAGAAATGCTCATTACGGTTTCCCAGTGGCCAAATTAAAAGTCTTTAAATAGTGTTGCTTCAACTTATAAATTTTTAAAAAAAGTTGATGTATAAAGTAAAGATTCTAAATGAAATTTAGAAATTTGACACAAACCTGAATGCAGTAGTTGCACTGTCCTGCAAATTTTATTTAAACTGCAAAATAAATATGTAAAATAGATCATGGTTTTGTGTTTATTTGAATAAACGCTAAAAAATGTATTTTTTTCAAATATGTAGGTTAATAATGGGTTTATTAAACAGATAAAATTTGTGAGAGTCAAATCTACAGTATTGTACAGATTTTAAGTGTAAATTTATAGCACATTTCAGTAGTATTACAGTATTTCTACACCAGCATACTGCTTAATCACAGTATTGTACTGGTCATTGACTGTGAGATCACAGTATACAGCTGTCATTTCACAACAATGGACTGTAAAATGTTACAGTAACATACTGTGGAAGTAATGTAACTAGTTCCCAGTAATTTACTGTAAATTTACAGTCAATCATTTTACAGTGTAGAATTAATAATTAATTAATTAATTAATAATATAATTAAGTTGCTTTATATTTATATGTAGGAGAGTTTCTGTGTCTGATTTAGCTCTCTCACACATTGGAGCAGGTTTTTAGTCTTTCTTCTATTGCTACTGAGGAAAGAAGTTGGTTCAATATAAACTAGGCGTATTTTGTGTGTGTGAGTGTGTGTATATAAATATTTATATATAAATGACCTAACTATAAACCATTAAAAGTTTAAACGTAGCTTAGATGTAACTAAGCTACTTTTGCCACGTTGCTGTAGCTTAGCTTGCTACATTTCAC
Organism: Lepomis macrochirus; assembly: GCA_024633595.2. NCBI lineage: Eukaryota > Metazoa > Chordata > Actinopteri > Centrarchiformes > Centrarchidae > Lepomis > Lepomis macrochirus. The sequence continues at coordinate 41,997,294 of JALXJV020000003.1, read as the reverse complement.
TGGGGGGTAGCTTCTGTGTAGTGAAGCTTCATTTAATGTAGAGTAGCTAGTAGCTTAGCTCACTACATTTTCCAAGTAGCTCGCCCAACACTGCATACAACCCATTTCTGTCTTCTACAGATAACAGGAACTTCCTGTTTGGTTAAGTGTAGCAGTGTTTGAAAGCACTTCATTTCTGTTGGAATCATCATGCATATAAGTTATCTCATATTTACTCTTCACTCATATTTACTCTTCGCACAATGAAGTGCATAAGCATGTGCTAATATGAATCTTTGAGTTTGTTACAGAGAAGTGTTCCCAGGAAGCCTGCAGTGGATGGGCGTCAGACAGGAGTCACAGAGCAGATCTCTGAAGAAGCAGGAACCAAAACAGCTACTGATATGCGGCTGTTATAACATACATAGTTCCTGGAACATTCTGTACAGTAACATATGTTAATCTAACGATGTCACAGTTCATGTTGCTGTATAGCAGCAATGTGCATGTAACTAAGGACCTCCCTGAACATAATGGGTGGTGATGGCAAAATGGATAAGGCACATGACTTTGGTGTGAGAGACCCGGGTTCAATCCCCCCCTGTGACCCATCCACCATTGTGTCCCTGAGCAAGACACTTAACCCCTCGTTGCTCCAGAGGCGTGCGACCTCTGACATGTGTAGCAATTGTAAGTCGCTTTGGATAAAAGCGTCAGCTAAATGAATAAATGTAAATGTAAATAAAAAGAGAGGAAACGGAAGAGATGCCTCAGAGCGGTTAGACTTTGTAACTGAGTACATCTCTGTCCGTTCTCCTCGCGAGTAAAAGCCATTAACTCTCTCGTCTTTCTTCCTTGTTCCGAGTTAGAAACCCGGAAAGACCGTGGCCACGGCAAAAGATCCTTTTCCAGGACCGAGTTTCAACTCGCTGACTGGGATCTGACGGTTGACGGTAGCCTACTCCAAGGAGAGAGACAACAGTGGTGAGTAGGCTTTTGGGTTAAAAGCGCAAGTGTGACTGAGGCTCAAAGCGCGTAGTGAAAACCCTGTGAATCCTAGGCACTGACAGGTGAAGGACGGCGGAGTCCGTTAAGTTGTGTATAAAAAAACTGGATGGCCAACAAAATCCCGATAAATTCCGTATAGAGACGAGTTCGGTAAAGTTGGACATATATTCACAGATTCGAACTTCCGGGATCAATAACTCGAAAGCAAAACGTTTTTGAAACACAAACAAGGGCTCTTTACTATCGTAGTTAAGTAGACAACAAGCTACAAGTACATTTTCACCTAAATGAGTCGTCCTCCGAGCGGCACAAAGAACATTGGTCTCTACGTGCAGCCGGCTGTGAACGAGGGCGCAGGGACCGTCTACAAATTTCAATTATGCAAAACTATATTTCTGTAAAACAAATGTTGTAGTATCACAAGCAGGAGATCCCTGATGACTGTGGTGATTTCTGAGACACTACATCTTATGACATTGAAGTTATTGATTTTTATTGAATATAAAAATTCCCCAAAATTATGCAAAACTGTATTTCTGCAAAATAAGTGTTGTAGTATCACCAGTAGGATATCAGTGATGTGTGAGGTGATTTTGGAGACAATACATCCTTTAACAGTTAAGTTATTGAATATTAAATTTCTCCAAAATTATGCAAAACAGTATTTCTACCTATTAAGTCTTGTAGTATCATCAGCATGATATCACTAATGCCTGGGGTGATATTGGAGACACTACAGCTTATAAGAGTGTAGTTATTGAATATTAAAAATAGGCCTACCTAATATTAGGTATGCAAATGTCCTTTTTCCCAAACTAAGTGTTGTAGTGTAACCAGTAGTATATCATAAATGTGTAACGTGATTTTGGGGGCACTACATTGTATAAGTGTGAAGTTATTGAATATTCCTGCAGTATGTTTTTCGGCGTTGACGACTCATTTAGGTGAAAATGTACTTGTAGCTTGTTGTCTACTTAACTACGATAGTAAAGAGCCCTTGTTTGTGTTTCAAAAACGTTTTGCTTTCGAGTTATTGATCCCGGAAGTTTGAATCTGTGAATATATGTCCAACTTTACCGAACTATTTTAATCAGGGGATTTGAACTCAGATCAGTGTGGGAAAATAAATCAAAGTCGGATCGATACTCCACTGGCCTACGTTGGCATCACCTCTTACATTTCTGTTGGCGTAACGTCCACAGCAAACAGCCACCCGTCACTCTTTAAGACGGGAGACACAGATCAACTTGTGACCACACTGTCTGTGTGAACCAAGACCAGGTCCGTATTTTACGTGTTCCCTTCACAACCAGCCACCGTTTAATAGAGTTTTTTACAAGATGTGGATGGTCAATATTTATGTAAGTTCCAAGGGATTGGCGCTAATACCATCAGCTGAGGGACAGATTGTGGTAAAAAAGAAAGGCTGAATTGCTGCAAGGGGACATATGTGTCCTTCAAGGGATAGGAGAACCAAAATAATGCTATTCCCTCGACATGTCAGACAAGCCACCACACAATACTGCCACAGCCCTATTAAATGAAGGAAGAAATGCAATATCTAAGTTACAAAGCAAAATGTCAGCAGACGATTTGCATGTCACAATGTGTACAAAAACACAGCAGGCCCAGATAGAGACTATGAGAAAAGCCTGACACAGGTTACTCCTACTAAAATCACCATCAACTATTTTTATTCAGATGCAGACAGCACATCAGTTGCGGGAGTGACTTTAAATGATAAAATCATGCAGGTCTACAGAATGAGAGTTCCACATCTCTCTGTGTAAAAGTAAAACGTGCAGTGGAAAGATTTGGGTAAAATGGTGCAACAAGGAGAGAATGCTACCGACTGGGTAGCAACGTCCGTGAACACGTGGACAAGTGCTGATACTGGTCTGATAAAAAAGGCCTTGTTTTGGTCAGCCCAAGTGCAAGAGGGAATACACCTACACTGTACAAATAAATGAGAATTAATGACACAGGAATGTTGACACAGGAAGATGAAGATTTGTTACAAAACATCCCAGAAGAAGTGTGGTCTAAGGGACCTAGTGATGTAGGCCTGGTAAAAGGAGCAGTACCTGTAAAAATTAGACCAAAATCAGACTATAGGCCTCACATAAGACAGTATCCATTAAAAGAAGAAGCACAAGAAGGAATAAAACCAGTAATAGAAGATTTGCTTAAAGCAGGAGTAATAATGAAATGTGAAGACTCCCCTTGTAATATTCCAATCTTCTGCGAATGTCCAACCATCTATTCACAAGTTATGAGTGCTAGTATGGCTAAATCCCAACCTCCTCGTAACAGTCAAATCTTACTTTATGTGGATGACGTTTTGTTAGCATCTCCAGATGAAGACACTTCTAAGACAGATACAGTAGCACTACTACAGCATTTGGCAAAGGAAGGTCACAAAGTGAGCAAAAATAAACTTCAGCTGTGTAAAAGGGAAGTGAAATATTTAGGCCATAATCTCAGTGCAAAGGGAAGAACTCTACTTGAAAACAGGAAAGCAGCTGTCCTTCAAGCACCCAAACCACAGACTAAGAAACAAATGATGTCTTTTCTAGGCTTAACTAATTACTGCAGGACTTGGGTGCCGAATTATGCAGAAATAACCTCACCTTTAAGTAAGATGATGTATGAAGAAGATCTTAAAATGAATTCACCATTAAAATGGACAGAAGAAGCTGAAGAAGCTTTCTGTAAAATAAAACAAGTTTTGGTTTCTAGTGCAGCTCTTGCACTACCTGATTATAGTAAACCCTTTATCCAGATGGTAGATTGTAAGGGATACTTTATGACGTCAGTCCTAACTCAACAATATGGAGATAAAAAAGAGACCTATTGCATACTTCTCCTCCAAACTAGACAGTGTGGCATGAGCTCTGCCACATTGTGTGCGTGCTGTAATAGCAGCCTCAATGGCTGTAGAAGTAAGCGCTGCAATTGTACTCTTTTACCCCTTGACCTTAAAGGTCCCACATGCGGTCTCAGCCTTACTTCTCCAAACGAACATGACATTTTTATCACCTTCTCGACATTTGTCTTGCATGTCAGTGTTGCTGTCACAATCGCATGTAACTATATAAGATGTACTACGTTAAACCCAGCGACACTTCTACAGACAGCAGATGACGGAGAGAAGCATGATTGTCAGAAACAAGCTGAGAAAACAGCTAAAAGTAGGTCTGACCTTAAAGATCAACCCCCCTTCGAGAAGGGGAAATTGTTTCTGTAGATGGTTCATCTAGAAACAATGAGAAAGAAAAATATTAACAAGATATGCTGTGGTCACAAACACCACAGTATAGAACCGGAACAGCTATTACCCAGCTGCTCGGCACAAGCAGCTGAGTTAGTAGCACTTACTGAAGCATGTAAATTAATGACAGGACAAAACAGCTAAAGCAGCAGCTACAGGGAAACAAGATGTTCTTGTAGTGACAGAACACAAAGACATGGATCAATCAACCCTTAAAGAAATGCAACAACAAAGTCCCCAAGTTGAGAAAGATGTCTGGTTACGTAATGGTGCAGAATTGAAAGATGACCGATATGACCAGACAATAAACCCACACTACCTAAGAATTTATATAAGTGGGCAGCAATATTGAGCCATGGAGTTACTCATGTCTCAACAGGAGGGATGGTGGCCCAGGTACAGAATTTTTGTAGAGCATGTCTGACTTTCGCTAAACATAATCCACAGGGGAACCTAAGACCAAAAAAGAGGCCAATTCCCTGAACCTCAGTATCAGTTCCAAACAATACACATGGACTTCATAGAACTAAGTAAGAGTGAAGGGAAAAAGTACTGCCTAGTGATAATAGATGCTTTTTCCAAATGGATAGAACTTTTAGCGATAGAGCTAACTGTAGCAGAAGCATTGAGTAAAGATATTATTCCACGATATGGCATTCCAGAAAAAATCTATAGTGATAATGGAACACACTTTGTGAATCAATTAATTGAAAAAATAGGGGTTATGTTTCACATGAAGTTAAAACACCACTGTGCATACCATCCACAAAGTGCAGGATTGGTAGAGCGAATGAATGGAACTATGAAAAATAAATTAAAGAAATGTATGGAAGAGACAGGAAGACCATGGACACAATGTTGTGACCTGGTCAAAATGTACATAAACATAACGAGCACGGGTTGACTCCATATGAAACCCTTTTTGAACGATCATATATACTACCACAGTTTAAAAGCCATTGGAGACAGATGATGAGTCATGTCTGGCTGATTATATGAGAAAGAAATTAGAAAAACAGCAATTAAAATAGCAGAGAGATCGACCTGGATTCACCTGGCTCACTATAAGAAGGTCATTTCTGCTGTCTCAAGCTCCAACGAGGGAAGCAAGCCAAAGTCTGATAATAGGACGGATTCAAGTGTCTAAAACCTGGATAGGCCCGAAAGTCAGTGAAGAAACCCACGGGGTGCTGACCTTATTAGGGAGTAAGAGCAGTGAGATGACTTTTAAGGCATGGCATACAGGTGTGTATCCCAAATAATACCAGTGTTTCTGTAGTGTTTCCATTTTCCAGTCTTACCAGTAGGGAACCGAAGGGCAGTAATTATACTACTCATCCATGGTATATAACAAATAATCTAAAGGATACATCATGGCCGACTCTAGTGGCAGATGAAAATGATAACTGGACACCTAGTTGGGCAACTACTGAATGTGCACAATACCATAGACGACTGCTTAAACTGGCACATACAAACACTGAAACATAATCCCACAGGGACATCACTAACCAGGTGTTGGGGATTCCTTCTATGGGCCTACAGTTCAGGATATGACCCAAAATTTTCCATTTACATATGTGAAGTGAATAATACAAACATTACTAAACCCTCCTTATCTTCTTACCTTAGCTTCGTTGAAAGGTGGAATACGCATTATCGGCACACCAAAATCTGCTGACGAAATGGTTCCAAGTGACCACAGGAATAACTGAATATAGTAATAAGTGGTTGCTAATGGTGGAACAAGCGGGTAACATGATAAAAGGACATTGCATAGTGTATATAGGACCTAGACCACTCCTACAGGTAGTGCCAGCATTTGTAGAAGACAGTTGTACAATTGAATTGATGAATAATACCAATCCTAAGAAAGGCTGCTGGAGATGGGATTCTGTGTTTCCTGTCGTTGCAGCAAACTCCTATTTTCTAAAAGAGTGGCATGTGGAAATTTTACATGTGTGAACATGACTGGGACAGGGAACAGGTTGGGAAACCTGTCTGGTGGCTGGTGTACCACCACAATACCTGTGAACATAACGTTCAAACCAATTTCTCAAGGAGATATCTGGTGGTGGTGTGGAGATGATAGATTGCTTGACAAATTACCATATAATGTGACAGGACTCTGTTCACTACTGACATTGATACCAGTTTTGGTATATCCCATGTTAATTGATCATTTAATCATGGGCCTGAAGTTTGTGATGCCACATCAGTGGCTACATAAAAAAAATCTGAAATAGAAGTGACTGAGCTAAATGAAATATGTGATAAACAGGAGGGAAATGTTGGAATCATCATGTATATAAGTTACCTCATATTTACTCTTCACTCATATTTACTCTTCGCACAATGAAGTGCATAAGCATGTGCTAATATGAGTCTTTGAGTTTGTTACAGAGAAGTGTTCCCAGGAAGCCTGCAGTGGATGGGTGTCAGACAGGAGTCACAGAGCAGATCTCCTAGTTCCTGGAACATTCTGTACAGTAACATATGTTAATCTAACGATGTCACAGTTCATGTTGCTGTACCCCCTTTCCCCCATATAGCAGCAATGTGCATGTAACTAGGGAAGTCCCTGAACATAATAAAAAGAGAGGAGATGCCTCAGAGCGGTTGGAGTTTGTAACTGAGTACATCTCTGTCTCACGAGTAAAAGCCAGTAACTCTCGTCTTTCTTCCTTGTTTGATATTTTAGGTGTCTAAACCTGATAATTTCTGTCCTGCTTGTCGGCCTCAAAGGCTTCACAGATTCACAGCTCTCCTTGTCTGCAGGAGAATCAGCGATCAACACGACACCAGTCAGATACCGTGAGGGTCAACGATATTCACAGATTTGACCAGAGGGCCACAATGACGAGAGAGGTCCTCCTGAACACTCTGGATGAACTCGGAGAAGAGGAATTTAAGTGTTTCAAGTGGTTCCTTAAAGATGAACGTCTGAAAGACTCTTCAACCATCCCTAAGAACAAGCTGGAGAAGGCAAAGAGGCGGGACACCGTGGATCTGATGATCCAGACCTACACACTTCCTGGAGCTGTGGAGGTGACCAAGCTGATTTTAAAGAAGAGCCAAAGGAATGATTTGCTACAGAGTTTGTTGGACACCAGCCCGGGACCACAAGGTCAGTCACAGGGAGAGGAAAACATGAAAAACACAATGTCACGGCAGTCTGAGAATTTTCAACCTGATGAAAAGTAAAAACCTGATAACTGAGGAAGCTCCCAAAGATTCTGCTGAGAGCAAATCCCCGTTAATAAACATACATTAATGAAAAACATAGCACATAAGGAAGTTTTGGCACCTTCAGCATGAGTTTTACCAGCAGAGTCACAGTGATGAGGATCAGGTTATAATGTCAGAACTATACACAGATGACAATGATGTTACTGCTCACTCACTGTGAATGAGGATTTGAAAGATGCTGCAGGATACAAACAGTATCCAAGTGAAATACTCCATCTAAATGTACTGAACCTATGAGAAGCAACACGAACATAAAGCAAGACAGTAAGAGCATTTTGATACAAAAGAAATATTGTACAGTTTAAATGTCTCTCCCAAACCAATTTCAGCTTCAAATTACGACACACAAGCATGTGCTGGACACACAAAAATATCTTTATTAAATTAAAATGCAAATAGATGAATACAGAGATTCAGCAGCACGACTACATAATTCCTCTCTGTTTCAGTGAATGTCAGTCATGTTGAAGAAACTCCAGAGAACAGAAGACCTGGCTCTCCTCAGACTGAAGGTAAACTTACTTTATAAAATCTGATTTTGTTTTGTCATTTGTGTTTAAAGGTTCATTGTTGTCACAATCCTGTCCTGAGGTTCTCTGGGTTATATTATTTTGGCCATGCCTTCTCTGTCTTAGTTCCTACTTCTATTCAATTCAATTTTATTTATATAGCGCCAAATCACAACAACAGTTATCTCATAGCGCTTTTCATAAAGAGCAGGTCTAGACCGTACTCTGAAGTTATTTACAGAAGCCCAACAATTCCCACCAAGAGCAGCACTAGGCGACACAGGCAAGGAAAAACTTCCTTTAAGAGGCAGAAACCTCGAGCAGAACCATGGCTCAGGGTGGGGGGGCATCTGCCTCGACCGGGTTGAGGTGAGGGGGAGAGAGAGAGAGAGAGATTTGATTTTTCAATCATCTTTATTTATCAAAACGATTCCTCACCTAAAACAATATGTAAGTTATTACTTTTTTTTTCTTTTTTTTATAAAAAAAAGTGCAAAATGCAGTTCATTATCAATGACAGAACACAACGCTCTTCTGTGACACCATATTCCTTCAAACACATTTAGGGAATCCATGGCTTTGTAAAAACGAAAATCAATTACAAGCCTTGATTTGATCATAGCTTCGAACACCCTTTCAACATTATAATTACTTTGTTTTTCAATTTTATCTCTTCTACTAATATAGATGGCCATTTTGGCTTTACCCAAAATAAAATTCAACAACTGACACTCATCCCTTCGCTTTCGAACATATTTAAAGCCCAAAATAAAAGTCTGCACAGAAAACTTCTCATCAAGACAATTAAAAAGATTCTGCAAACCATCAAATAAAGGCTTAAGCCTTGAACAATACAAAAATGTGTGAAAAACAGTCTCTCTCTGGAAACAAAAAGGACATTCTTTGCCAACATCTGGATTTAAAACAGAAATAAAAGCATTTACAGCAATAATGCCATGCAAAATCCTCCATTGTAGATCTCCATCTCTTTTAGCTAACGGTGGTTGTACAACGCTCTCCACTCTGGCCTGACTCTGTCATTCATCCGAAACACAGTACGCCATGGCGTGTCAACTCTTTCATGTAGCCCCTTCTTGTTAAAAGATTTTACACAAGCTTTATACAATTTTTTCCCATTACTTTCATGCAGATCCATATCTGTCAACTTTACAGTTTCTAAAACCACTCCTGTACATTCACCTAACTTTGGTGAAAGAAGCAGCTTCGGAAATGTGTCCCTCTCATCAGGGATAAACTCTCCTTTACAGTAACCTTGAAGCATTTTTGCTTCTTCTGTTGTAAAAGCAGATTGCAGTTTATGTAATCCTTGTGCAATAATTCGCATAGACTTAACTCCCAACAAAACAGCTAAATCTTCAATTTTTTCAAAATTTGAGCCGGTCACATTGATTAAACACCCAAGTCTTGTGATCTTAGATTTAATAAACTTTGCAGACATTGTCCCACATGCTCCTAAAATATCCAAACGTGACCCATAAATCAGAGGTTCTTTCAACAGCCAAAACAAGGAGGAAGTAGACTCAATTCTTTTGACATGAAAAATGTCCCATACTTTAAAAAGATTCTTGTAGAACTCTGACATTCTGGATGTGTTGACTTTATTGGGATTTAACAAGAACAACGACTTGTCCAAACACAGTCCTTCAGCAGTCTTTAGAATCGTACTGGCCACAGGTCTCCAGCTTAAGCCCTCTGGACCAGTAAGAAATCGCTGTACAAATTGTAGCCAAAAAGCTGCAAAGCTTGTATGATAAACTTTTTACAACCCATTTCTATTTCAACAGACGACCTTTAATTTTTTTCAATTATTCCCTCCCAGTTTTTTTGAACAATCGCTTCATCTCCTAAAAACACTCCTAAATATCTCAAGCCATCTTTTTTCCAACTTAACCCATCTGGGAGTGTTGGTATCCCTCTTTCCCATTTTCCTATTAACACTGCTTCACTTTTTCCCCAATTAATTCTTGCTGAGGAAATGGTTCCAAAATCTCTCAATGTTTTTGATAATAAATCCACATCATTTTGTTTGTTAAGTATAATGACAACATCATCAGCGTATGCTGATAACCATAAAGTGCTGTTACTGGCTTGTAAAGATACCCCTTCTAAAGCTCTTCTCAATTTATTTAAAAGTGGTTCTATTGCCAACGTGTACAGTATTCCTGACAGAGAACACCCCTGTCTTACCCCACGACACACTTTAAAAGGAGCGCATAAGCCACCGTTAACTTTCAGTAGACTCTCAATGTCATTGTACAGAATTTTAATATAACCTATAAAATCAGAACTAAAACCAAATGCTTGCAAAGTCTTCCACAGATAATCGTGTTCTACACGATCGAATGCTTTTTCCTGATCTAAGGAAATCAAACCCATATCTACACCCACTATTTTTGAAACATCAAATAAATCTCTTATTAAATGGATATTATCAAAAATTGATCTTCCAGGTACACAATATGACTGACCAGAGTGGATTACCTCCTCCAAAACTCTTCCTAGTCTAGTAGCTAAAACTTTTGAGAGCAATTTATAGTCATAGCACAACAAGGATACAGGTCGCCAGTTTTTTATGTCTCTCACATCACCTTTTTTTGGCAGAAGAGTAAGGACCGCTCTTCTGCAGCTCAGCGGCAGAAGTCCTCCGACTAGACTGCTACTGAGAACCGCCAGCAGATCCTCCCCTATCACAGGCCAAAAGGCTTTATAGAACTCCACTGGGATTCCGTCTATCCCAGGAGCCTTGCCGTTCTCCATGCTCTGGAGCGCTTCATGCAGTTCTCCCAGGCTTACAGCTCTCTTGAGCTCTGCATTGGACTCTTCAGAGACCTTTGGTAGCCCTTCATAAAAACACAGCTCAACAACCCGATCTTCTCTGTGCTCACAACTATAAAGCTTTTCATAAAAATCGTTTGCTCTTTTCCGAATTTCAATAGGATCTGATTCAAGGTCTCAGAAAATAAAGAATGTATAAAACGTTTCTGACCGTTCTTTTTTTCTAGGCTAAAGAAAAATTTGGACGGCACATCCATCTGGTCTATATCTTTGAAACGTGACCGAACAAGCGCCCCCTGTGCCTTCACTTTTTGTATGTCGGACAAAACAGATTTCTTTAAAAAAAGGGATTCAATATGTGTTTGATTTCCACTTGACTCTGCCACTTCTTGAAATTTCAGAATTTCATCTTCTAAAACCTTTATAAATTTAATTATATCTTTTGTGACATTGTGAGTATACTGTTGACATAGTTGTTTGATTTGTACTTTACCAAACTCCCAACATTTTTCTAAAGACTGAAAATCTGTTTTTTCCTTCTTAAAGTTTTCCCAAAAAAATGTAAATGTGTTAAAGTGCCAGTAAGCACTTCTCGGCTTGACAGAGTGTAAAGTTACTGTACATATAACAATGCTATGATCTGAAAACCCAACTGGGATTATAAAACAATTTTTAAAAGTACTAAGATGATGTTTAAAAACATAGAATCTATCTAGTCGTGCTAATGACAACCTGTTATCACGGGCATGTACCCATGTGTATTGCTTTACATTCCCATTTAAACTCCTCCAGATGTCACATAAATCATTTGTTCTGATCAACTGGATAAGTCGCTTACGAGAGAGTAAATGTGGCTCTACATGATTTCTATCTATGTTACTTTCTACACAGTTGAAGTCTCCACCTAAAAATAAATGATCCTCGCTATTACATTTGTCCAATGTTTCACAAAGAGTATGTAAAAACACCATTCTTTCAGCTGGTAGAGTTGGAGCATATACACATATAAAAAACAAAAATGTGGTTCTCAACCTGGGCTCAAATCTTTAGCAATCTACCGTTCACAACCTCTTCAGTCTCGATAGTAGAGGGAGTAAAACTTTTGCATTCTCTTGCTCCATTCACATTTAAGGATGCAACGCGAAAGTCACCCATGTGAAAGTTATAAAAAAATAAACTTAGGCCATAGAGAAAAAAAAGCCAAGAAGGGCCAAAGAAATAGTCGAATTTACTGCCATTAATTATTCAACTGTTGTTGGAGTTTTGTCACAAACTTTTCAACCTAGAAACTTCTTTATTTGTGAAACATCCCTCAGCCATGAAAGCCCTCGTATTTTCCACAAAACGCTTTATGTCTGGAAAATAATCAACAACCTGTACACCCCTCAAATTTTTTGACATTTTTAAGAACTTCTTGATTTTGTCAGTATCATAATCTCGACACGTCCACTCATTCTGGGAACAACTAGAAGCACCAGAATCAGAGAGATCACTCTCATTACCAGTCATCAGACTCCTTTGCATTTTCTGTTTTTTTAGCTTGTTTTGATTCAGAAACCTTGTCATTCTTTTTCCTCTTTAACGGTGTTTTAAAAACTGCCTTATCTAGATCCATCATTAAATCATCACCTGAGTTAACACTTTCTGAAAGAGACTTTGATTCAGACACTACAGTAGTAACATGCGAACTATCCATGCTCTCATCAGCCTTGGGCTCACCTTTATCAACTACATCAGCTAAAGCATTCTCTTCGTTATTCCCAGCTATGGCCTGATTCTCCTGAAGTGTTGTTTCAGTTAGACCACTAGTGGATGGTCTGGGATCAGTTTGGGTTAAATCAGGAACATTATCTGCTGTGTTCCTGACTTGCACACCAGCTTCACCTGAGACACCTTGTGTATTTGTACCATTACTGTCCGGACAAGCACGCACTAAATGCCCAGTTTTGCCACAGCCAAAGCATTTCATCACATCAGTGCTCACAAAGACAGTGTAATCAATGTCATCAACTCTGAGTTTCAAATTCAGATTAAGTTCAGTTCGATTATCCTTCAAGATCATATAAGTAAATCTCCTGAAAGATACCACATGTTTAATCAAGTCTGATTTGCCACCCAAAAAGATCTTTTTCATGGGACTGACTACTTTTCCAAACCGTGACAGCTCTTTTATTAGCATCTCATCTTTTATGAACGGCGGTACGTTAGACAGAGTGACTTTTTTCGCGGGTGTAGAAAGGGGAAGCACTGGGGTGAACAAACCACTGATCACTACACCTTTTTCCACTATTTCATCCGCTCTCTCCACAGAATTCAAAAACAAAACCATTGCGTTCATCCTGGATGCCGCTAAAATACACTCATGGCCAACAACATTTACAACGGCAAGAATGCACTCCTCCACATTCACCGCGGACACTACTTTCACTCCGTGACGCCGCGTGAGAGAGTCTAAACAGGGGTTGGTGTTTTGGGCTGCCATGCTTCCCAGTGACACACATACACTGGTTGCTGACACCCGAAAAACCCCCTCACGGGAGCCTTATTCCAACACCCGATACACCACAAACACAACAAAAGCTCAAAGAAATTGAAAAAAAAAAAGAATTGAAGGAAGAAAGCCACAGCGGGCATAAACCACTCGCACTCACCACACACTCCTCACACTCGCTCAACAGAGAGCAGAGAGAGAGAGAGAGCAGAGGGAGGCAGCCTACACAGTATACACACAGAGGTACAGACAGTAAAGGAAATGTTGCTATAGACTGAATGAAAAATGGTACAGATATTTATAGTAATGTTAATGATAATAATAATAACAGTAATAATAGCAATAGGACTAGTAACAGCAGTTGCAACTGTAGCAGAGGCGCCGAGCAGGAACACGGGGCAGCAGGAGACTCCCAACCACAGATCCAGACTCCACAACTCCAGAGCCAGCAACACTCGCAGGAAGCGACAGGAGGAGGAAGCACACGACCACGGGAGAGGGAAGAAGTCGAGTTAGTAACATGCATTAATGGGATGAGGTTGCACTCAGAGAGAGAGAGAAGAGGAGAGAGGAGCTCAGTGCATCATGGGAAATCCCCCAGCAGTCTAGGCCTATAGCAGCATAATTAAGGGATGGTTCAGGACTCACCCGAGCCAGCCCTAACTATAAGCTTTATCAAAAAGGAAAGTCTTAAGCCTACTCTTAAATGTAGAGACGGTGTCTGCCTCCCGAACCCAAACTGGAACCTGGTTCCACAGGAGAGGAGCCTGATAGCTGAACGCTCTGGCTCCCATTCTACTTTTGGAGACTCTAGGAACCACAGGTGCATTCTGGGAGCGCCAGTGCTCTGGTGGGGTAGTAAGGTACTATGAGCTCTTTAAGATAAGATGGTGCCTGACCATTAAGAGCTTTGTATGTGAGAAGAAGGATTTTAAATTCTATTCTGGATTTTACAGGAAGCCAATGCAGAGAAGCTAAGACAGGAGAGATATGATCTCTTTACTGGTTCCTGTCAGAACACGTGCTGCAGCATTCTGGATCAGCTGAAGAGTCTTAATGGACTTTTCGAAGAGCCTGATAATAAGGAATTGCAGTAATCCAGTCTAGAAGTAACAAATGCATGGACTAGTTTTTCTGCATCATTTTTAGACAGGATGTTCCTGATTTTGCAATATTACGTAGGTGAAAAAAGGCGGTCCTTGAAATTTGCTTAATGTGAGAGTTAAACGACATGTCCTGGTCAAAGATAACTCCAAGATTTCTCACAGTGGTGCTGGAGGCCAGGGCGATGCCATCCAGGGAAACTATATCTTTAGATAATGAGTCACGGAGGTGCTTAGGCCCTAGAACAACAACTTCAATTTTGTGTCTTAGTTTCTAGCCCTGTGTCTCAGTTATGTCTTTCCATTTTCTCCTAGTTATGTGTTTGCATTATTTTGGTTTTGTCTGCTCTTGGTTCTGTTAAAACCTTGATTTCTGATCTGGCTGCTTGTGTCTGGATTGGTTTGTTATTTTTAATTATTCTGATCTACTTATTTTGATATGGTCCATGTTTAGTGTTCAGTAACTTGTGTTATCTGTTCCCCCTCAGTAACCTGCCTGCCTGTCCGTCTTTCTTTTTTCCCCTGCTGTCTCTCTGCCTGTCTGTGTCTCGTTAGTCTCACCTGTGTATCCCCTGTATCCCCTCCCAGCTCGTTAACCCTGTGTATATATGCTTGGTTGTTTCCCTCAGTCTTGGTCTGGTCATTGTCGTACTATGTGTGTTCAGCCAGTTACTGCGCTGCCTGTTCTTTATATTGGATGTGGCACGTTTCCACTGCATGTGAGTTTTGTCTTGCCTGGATTAAAAATCCTGGAGCTAGACCTCTGCTCTCAGTGTCGTGCTTTCGGGCACCCAGCAAACCTGACAAATGTATAATCATGGTCACAAACAAATAGGGGGAATCATTTCATCAAGAGTCTGTCAAATTTTAGATATGTTGCAACAATAAACTAAACAGCTGAGCTACATACATCTTTTGTTTAAGCTTGTTTCTAACATGTTACTTTAACATATATCTCTGCAACAGATACAGTATCTCACCAAAGTGAGTCCACCCTTCACATTTTTGTAAATATGTGCTTATATCTTTTCATATGACAACACTGAAGAAATGACAGTAGTGAGCGTGCAGCTCATATAACAGTGTAAATCTGCTGTCCCCTCAAAATAACACATCACGTAGCCATTAATGTCTAAACCGCTGGCAACAAAAGTGAGGACACCCCTAAGTGAAAATGTCCAAATTCTCCCAATGTCATGTGACTTGTCAGTGTTACAGGGTCTCAGGTCTGAATGGGGAGCAGGTGTGTTAAATTAGGTGTTATCGCTCTCACACTGGATGTTCAACATGGCACCTCATGGCAAAGAACTCTCTGAGGATCTGAAAAAAAGAATTGTTGCTCTACATAAAGACGGCCGAGGCTGTAAGAAGACAGCCAAGACACTGAAACTGAGCAGCAAGGTGGCCGAGACTATACAGCGGTTCAGCAGGACAAGTTCCACTCAGAACCGGCCTCGCCATGGTCGACCACAGAAGCTGAGAGCATGTGCTCAGCGTCATATCCAGAGGTCGTCTTTGGAAAATAGACGTATAAATGCTGTCAGCATTGCTGCAGAGGTTTAAGTGGTGGGTGGGTCAGCCTCTCAGACCATACGCCGCACACTGCATCAAACTGGTCTGCATGGCTGTCGTCCCAGAAGGAAGCCTCTTCTAAGATGATGCACAAGAAAGCTGCAAACAGTTTGCTGAAAACAAGCACACTAAGGACATGGACTACGGGAACCAGTTCCTGTGGTCTGATGAGACCAAGATAAACTTATTTGTTTCAGATGGTGTCAAGCATGTGTGGCAGCAACCAGGTGAGGAGTGCTATATATACATATACAGTATATATTTTTAAAAAACAAAACCCCCCTCTCCCCCCCTTGTGGGGTGGTATGTGTGATCCTCAAGCTCGGGTCCTCTACCAGAGGCCTGGGAGTTTGAGGGTTCTGCGCAGTATCTCAGCTGTTCCTAGGACTGCACTCTTCTGGACAGAGACCTCTGATGTTTTACCTGGAATCTGCTGTAGCCATTCTCCCAGTTTGGGGGTCACAGCCCCCAGTGCTCCGATTACCACTGGCACCACTGTTGCTCTTACTTTCCACATCTTTTCTAGCTCCTCTTTCAGCCCTTGGTATTTCTCAAGCTTCTCGTGTTCCTTCTTCCTGATGTTGCTGTCGCTTGGTATTGCCACATCTATCACTACTGCCTTCTTCTGCTGTTTGTCGATCAACACGATGTCTGGTTGGTTAGCCATCACCGGTTTGTCAGTCTGGATCTTGAAGTCCCACAGGATCTTAGCTCGGTCATTCTCAACTACCTTAGGAGGTGTCTTCCATTTTGACCTTGGGACTTCCAGCCCGTACTGCGTGGCAGATGTTCCTGTACACTATGACAGCTACCTGGTTATGGCGTTCCATGTACGCACTTCCTGCCTGCATCTTACACCCTGCTGTTATGTGCTGTACTGTCTCAGGGGCATCCTTGCACAGTCTGCACCTGGGGTCCTGCCTGGTGTGGTAGACCCCAGGCTCTATTGATCTTGTACTGAGTGCCTGTTCTTGTGCCGCCATGATTAGTGCTTCTGTGCTGTCCTTCAGTCCAGCCTTTTCCAGCCACTGGTAGGATTTCTTGATATCAGCCACTTCTTCTGTTTGTCTGTGGTACACGCTGTGCAGCGGCTTGTCCCTCCATGACGGTTCTTCATCTTCCTTGTCCTCACCTTCAGGTTTCTGCTGCCTGAGGTATTCACAAAGCCCTTCATCTTTGGGGGCCATCTTCCTGATGTACTCCTGGATCTTCGTTGTTTCATCCTGGACAGTGGTCTTGACACTCACTAGCCCTCGGCCTCCCTCGCTACGCTTGGTGTACAGTCTCAGGGTGCTGGATTTGGGGTGAAACCCTCCATGCATTGTGAGGAGCTTTCTTGTCTTGATGTCAGTAGCCTCTCTACCTCCTTTGACCAGCGGGTTTATCTGATGACTGGCAGGGCGTACGTGTTGATGGCTCGGATCTTGTTTTTCACATTCAGCTGACTTTTCAGGACCTGCCTCACTCTTGTAGGTATTTGGCTGTGGCGGTCTTCCTTCCTGCCTCCTCATGGTTTCCGTTAGCCTGTGGCACCCCAAGGTATTTGTATTTTATTGTATTTCTTCTCTCTTTTTGATACCATGCGACCACACTTGTCCAGTCCGAATGACATTCCAATGTCGTTGCTGTAGATCCTGGTAGTGTGGATCAGTGAGTCAATGTCTCGCTCCTTTCTGGCATACAGCTTGATTTCATCCATGTAGAGGAGTGATCGTTCCACTTCAGAATCGGTTTTCGTAGCCAGTCTTTGATGATCTGGCTGAGGGGGTTCAGGCCTATGCAGAACAGCAGCGGGGACAGTGCATCGCCTTGGTATATGCCGCACTTGATGGTGACTTGTGCAATTGGCTTTGAGTTGGCTTCCAGACTTGTTTTCCACAGCCTCACTGAATTCTTGATGAAGGCTGTTAGTGTCCTGTTGATCTTGTACATCTCCAAGCATTCCAGTAT
This sequence comes from Lepomis macrochirus, assembly GCA_024633595.2. Lineage (NCBI taxonomy): Eukaryota > Metazoa > Chordata > Actinopteri > Centrarchiformes > Centrarchidae > Lepomis > Lepomis macrochirus. Next base: position 41,979,366 of record JALXJV020000003.1, on the reverse strand, counting down.
CCATGTATGTGGCATTGAGTCGTAGGCTCTCTTGTAGTCAATCCAGGCAGTGCCCAGATTTGTCTGCCTGGTCTTGCAGTCTCGAGTGACTGCTTTATCCACCAGTAGCTGGTGCTTGGCTCCTCTGGTATTACTGCCCATTCCCTTCTGGGCCCTGTGCATGTATTGAGCCATGTGCCTACTCATCTTAGCCGCTATGATGCCTGACAGGAGCTTCCATGTTGTGCAGAGGCAGGTTATTGGCCGGTAGTTGGATGGGATTGTTCCCTTCTGGGGATCCTTCATGATCAGGATTGTCCGTCCTTGGGTTAACCATTCTGGGTGGGTCCCATCCATCAGCAGTTGGTCCATTTGTACTGCCAGGCGTTCATGGAGTGCACTTAGTTTCTTCAGCCAGTAGGTGTGGATCATGTTGGGGCCTGGTGCTGTCCAGCTCTTCATACCTGCCACTCTTTCTTGGATGTCTGCCGTTGTAATGGTTACTGGTTCTTGTTCTGGGAGATTGCTGTGATCTGTTCTTAGATCCACTAGCCACTGAGCATTGGTGTTGTGGGATGCCTCTTTCTCTTTCTTTTTTACTTTTCAGTCAGTCAGTCCTGGGTGGATCTGATCTTGTGTTACTACCCTGCCACTGAAAGTACACTTTGGATGGTTCGGTGGAGAACTGGCTTCTGGTTCTCCCTTGTATCTCTTTAGGCGGGAGCAGGTGGCCAGAGCGTTGAGTATTTGTTTGGCAGTCTCTAGAGCCTCAGGTATGTTGTATATCTCAGGTAATCCCTTCCTTACACCTTTCTGTAGCTCTTCGTGTTGGCTTCTTCTAGGATCACTGTTGCTGTGGCGTACATCAGCTCATTGGTCTCGGTTATGGCTTTAGTAGGGATAGTATTTAGTGCTGCATTCACATCTTCTAGCAGACTTTCAGAGGGTACTTTGTCTTCAATCGTAGGTCAGTCACCCTTATGTTGCTGTGCCGTAAGGGCTTGTTGTTATTGGGGCTTGGGACCCAATCTCTGAGTGTGTGGATGAATGATTAAATCTCCCCGCTGACCTGTCGTCCTTGCTCCCCCATGCCATAGCATATTTGTTGTACCTCATCAATCTCTACTTGTGATAGGAGCTGCCGTTTGCGGATGTTAGAACACTGAGCTAGAAGTTGTTTCTTTGTCAGTGTTGATGATGGGTTTCGAAGCATCCATATATCCCATAGTCTCTGCATATACTGTAACCCCTCTCACTGGGATAGCTTGTATAGTAGCACTGCATCAGATCCATGTTTTCTGCTGTAGTCCATGTATGTCTTGTTCCAGTAGCCCATTTCTCATTAGGTTGCCCTGGTTCCCTAGCAACTGACATGGACCTTGTAAACCCGGGCGACGTCCAGTCTGTCTCTTGTTTTTGCGGTTTCACTCATGACTGAGGTAGGCCAGTAGGATTAAGGACTTTGCCTAAGGGTCAACCTGGATACCCCAGCCCTGACCGGGAATCAAAACCACGATCAGCTGTACCGAAGTCAGTGGCATTAACCACTGAGCTATCCAGGAGCTGTATGTATGTATGTATGTGTGTCTGAGTGAGGGCCAGTTTACCATACTGTATAAGAGCCACATGATAAAGAGGGTCAAGCTTTGACAGCGTAGATGGACATGCGGATTCATTGATGATATCACTATAATCTAGCCGAGACAGGAATAATCCTGCAACCTGTTTTTTCCGTGTAGTCCTAAAAAAGCAAGATTTTAATCTACATAAGAATGTCAGAGTAAATTTAAGTTTTGTAGCAAGAGCTTCAGTATGTTCTTTAAAGGTAAAACCTTTGTCCAGCCAGATACCCAAGTATTTATAAGTATCAACAAGTTCAATGGCTTCATCTTGCAATGTGTTAAAAGCAAGAGCTGGGACTTTAGTATTTATAGGTACAAACATCATCGCCTTTGTCTTTTTTGCATTTCAAATCAAACAGGTCAGATTATAATGAGGCAAAGTCTGACTGCAAATTTGCACAGACAGTCTCAGGAGTAGGGGCACAATAATACATAATTGTATCATCAGCATACAAATGATACTGTGAGTGTTTAAACTTACTGCAGACATTGTTTATATAGACAATTAAAAAGCAAAGGACCCAGGACTGATCCTTGCGGGAAACCCTTTTTTACGACACCCTTTTTCACCATGCCTTACAGAGAGAGAGCTGTGAAACTGATTTACAGCCCTATGCCCAACAGCAATATTCAACAAGGTTTTGATTAATATGAAATGGTCTACTGTATCAAGGTGGACGGTGGAGGAGCACAAGGTCTCTAATATCTACCAGTTCCGTGATGTCGTCATGGAGGAGTCGAAGAGGACTCCAGTGGCAACCTGTGAAGCTCTGGTGAACTCCATGCCCAAGAGGGTTAAGGCAGTGCTGGGAAATAATGGTGGCCACACAAATATTGACACTTTGAACCCAATTTGGACATTTTCACATAGGCGTGTACTCACTTTTGTTGCCAGCGGTTTAGACATTAATGGCTGTGT
>JALXJV020000003.1:41952547-41976346 GCA_024633595.2 Lepomis macrochirus | reverse complement strand
CTTTGAAAGCAGCATCAGAAAACGTGATTTCCCTAAATGTCCTCTGCCTGGAGATACTGGGGAAATAAAAAAGCATCCGTAGGCTGATGGATGCTGATCAAACACTGGAACATACACACTGCAGCATATGCTGTATTGTGAAGCATGTGAAACAGACACAACATAATCAATTTTGTTGAGAAACATTACTGTAAATGTGCCAGTGTTAGCCTACTAGACACTATTTAGACACAGCTAGCCACGCAAATAGCACAAAGCAATAACACAAACTACTTTTCTGACATAGAAACCTGCAGGACAACAATAAATTAAGCAGTGATGAAAAGAAAATGGTTTTCTACTCAAAAAATTGTTGAGGCTTTTTTAAGAAGTGACTGTATTGGGTTGAGTGTTGTGGTATTTGTAAGTAAAAAGTTAGTAAAACAGTATTCAATATGCGAAAAGAACATTCAATGAAGAATCATATCATATCTAAATAGAGCAGCAGTAAAAGGACACCAGCAGTTGTTGGGGGATGTTATTCTTCCTGAGGACCTTCAGGTAGTAAAGTCTCTGCTGGGCCTTCTTCACCAATTCAGCTGAGTTCCCCTTCGAGGGGAACGAGACACTGCGTCGGTGACGACACTATGGGAACGCCTTTAGGCGTGGCAGGGCTGAATGCGAATGAAAACTACTCCAATCCTATTGGCTTCGTGAGAACGTTAGCATGTGACGGCGTAACCGTAGGCGTATATAAGCACGGCGACACATAGTACATTAGCCTTCTCTATTCAGCAGGCACTTTGGTTAATGTGGTTAGTGAAAAGCTCCCGCATCCTGGCTAAAGAAGTGAACCTACCTGGAAGTTGCAGTGAGTCCTCAGAGTTGAACCAGTTCCGGAGATGTGTGTCTCTGCCCTCGCTTGAGTAGGAGACTCTCATGAGCTGTGTGTTGCTTGTCTGGGCCTGCCGCACGCCACGGCAGCTCTCAAGAAGCTGTTTGTGACCATTGCGAGGCCCTGCCCATGCGGGTACTAAGGTCCCGTATGGCTCTCTTCTCTGAGGACGGCCAGATACGCTCTCCCCGTGGCGCAGGCCCCGCGATCGCTGAGGCGGCTCAGCGGTTTCAGTCATGGGGATCGCAGCAAGATCTGCTGGAGGATTCCGAGACGGTTGATGCCCCTTCTCGTCCTTCATCTGCTGACTCCGACTCCCCTCATTCCAGTTCGGGAGCCTGTTCTTGGCTTCTTCCATTCGGCGAGGCGAATGCACTCTGGCTCTGAGGAGCTAGATGTGCTTAGCGTCATGGAGGAGGAGGAAGACTTCCGGGTGTCGGGCCGACGTCATCAGAAGAGCGCCGCGCCCAACTATGATGAGGTGCTGGAAGTGGTGACGCGGGCTGTGGCTAAACTCAGCCTTGATTGGCCACAGGCTGTGAGGAAGCTTAATGCCGGTAATAACTGGATGATCGCTTCCTGAGGAGCCACTCAGCACCCCCATGCCGATCCTTGCCATTTTTTTCCGGACTTACATAATGAGTTATGTAAGTCTTGGGATAACCTTTCTCCGTCCAGCTGTCTACTTCCCAGCCGCTGGAGTACAGCAATGTGGTGGGGATCAAGGACCCGCGGCATCGTCCTGTAGCCGCGGGTAGAGGACGCTCTGGTGAGTTACCTCTCCCCTCGACTGGCGTCATCTCTCCATAAGCCAGACCATGCCGGGTGACTTCAGCGCTGGTTGGGAAAGCGTTTATGGGGGCAGGCCAGGCTGGCACGAGTCTGCACACCATGAAGCCGGTCTTGCAGGTCTACCAGGCGGACCTGCTTCAGGATATGGCCCAGAGAGGGAGCCACTCTGAGGAGGAGATGGCAGCACTGGGGTCCCGCTCGGCTGAGGCAGCGAGAGCATCTCAGCCCTCTACTGGCTCCCACCGTCAGAACCAGAAGCAGAGTGTGGCTTCTCGCGGTCCCCCTCGAGCAGCTTGGGACGCGAGGCAACGCTCCCGAGCACCCCGCCCCGACAGACCGGACCTGAGGGCCGTCATCCGGTCGAGGAGGGGGTGCCCCCCCCAACCCCACCCAGACAGAGACGCCGGGTTCTACAGCCGGTACTTCATAGTCCCCAAGGAGGACGGAGGCCTGCACCCTATTCTAGATCTGCGGGTTCTAACCGTTCTCTGAGGAGATTCAGGTTCAAGATGCTCACCATCCGTGCCATTGTGACACACAGCCAATCCGAGGATTGGTTCATCACGATAGATCTAAGGGACGCCTATTTCCACGCCGTCACTATAAAACACTTTCAACAAGTGTTGGGTCTCCTGGCGGCTGCGTCCAGCGTAATACCATCTGGACTGCTGCACATGAGACCCCTGCAGTGGTGGCTAAGGACCAAGGGTTTTTTCCCCGAGGGGGATCCTTTCTGCCTGACTCCCGGCTTCTAAACATACAATCAGCAACTGGATTGTTCAGACTATTCCCTGGCCTATCAGGTGCTTCACCTATGGCTGTGAGGGCTCACTCCACGAGAGGCATGGCAGCCTCCACGGCTCTCCTCTCTGGAGCATCTCTCCAGGAGGTTTGTGATGCAGCTGGCTGTGCCACTCCTCACACTTTCATCCGGTTTTATAGTCTGGACCTTCCCTCCGCACCCGGCACCCGAGCGCTCTCCTCCTTGTTGTGCCCACAGGTTGCCTGCACGCTAGGGCAGGCGGGGGTTCGGAGCGGCATAGTGGGTATCTCGTTCCCATAGTGTCGTCACCGACGCAGTTCGAAGTTCCCCTTGAAGGGGAACGTCTCGGGTTACGTAGGTAACCCTTGTTCCCCGAAAGGGAAACAAGCTTATATACGCCTACGGTTACGCCGTCACATGCTACCGTTCTCACTAAGCCAATAGGATTGGAGTAGTTTTCATTTGCATTCAGCCCTGCCATGCCTTAAGGCATTCCCATAGTGTCGCCACCGACGCAGTGTCTCGTTCCCCTTTCTCGGGGAACAAGGGTTACCTACGTAACCCGAGACGTTTTCTCCCCAGGTCAGATCCTCCATGATGTGAACTCCCAGAAAGCAGAAGTCTGATACTCTCTCCACACAGTCAACCATAAATTAATGAAAAGTGGCTGAATGTCCGTTTTCTTTTTCTTGAAATCCACGATGAGGAGCAGGTTGCACCACACCGTCAACTGCTTCACCTGTAGGTGGACTCATCACCCCCAGATATGCACCCCACCACGGCGGTGTCATCCGCAAATTTGACCGTGGTGGGTGGGTGCAGCATCGTGGATGTAGAGGGTATGAAGCAGGGGACTCAGTGGGGAGCCAGTACTGAAGCTGAGGGCCGAAGAGATGTGGGGGCCCACTCTCACCCTCTGTGTGCACTCTGTCAGGAGGTCCTTTATCCAAAGACAGATGGAGTGTGGAGTAGATCATTTAAGTCTGAAATTAATATCCGTAAATAATCATGATCCCAGAAATAAGTAAACTTTTTAAATTTTTATTGATAAATTGTTATTATAAAAACAGCAACAATCCACAAAAAACATAGAAATCAAATGTGTTGAACATTGTAGATGACTGACATAGTATCAATGTTTGTCTTTATCACTAACTCTCCTTCAGGCTGAGTATCTGTAATCTGTCAGAGGGAAGCTGTGAAGCTCTGTCCTCAGTTTTCAGCTCCAAGTCCTCTAGTCTGAGAAAGCTGGACCTGAGTGACAATAACCTGCAGGATTCGGGAGTGAAACTGCTCTCTGCTGGACTGGAGAATCCACAATGTACACTGGAGACTCTCAGGTCAGATCACACTGTGATGCTTTTGTGTAACACTGTTATTGTTCTACAAAGATTAAAGGCCTTTTTGGATGTGGGACCAGAGAGCTAGAGAGAAGTCTCGTGGACCTGTTGGTGGTGTTGGGGGGTTAGATTGCACCGAGTCCACTTTAAAATATCCTTTCCAGACATGTTATATAAAAATAATCTACTCACAAAATTGCATTTTCTGCCTTATGTGGGGTTTCCCACATTGTTTTCCATCATTCAGAAATCTAGTCAAACTTTTTTTTGTGGCTGACACAGCAGAAAAACACTTCATGGACGTATGAGGTCATGAGGGTAATAATTCTAGAGCCCCACCAATATGGATTTTTTTCAGGGCCGATGCCTATTCAATTAAATTATTTATATAGCACCAATTCATAACATATTATTAATTATAGAGACCCAACAATTCACATCATGAGTAAGCACTTGGCGACACTGGCAAGGAAGATGCTGGTATTACAGTGAGAAAGAGCCGATTAGCTCATATCGGTCGATAATATCGAATTGCTAATAAATCAGTTGGTCTCTATGCTCGGGCTAGCAGATCATCGTTTCTTGTCAGATCTTTTCTTTATTGCGTGAACTAGTTACAGGTCGCGGTCCATCTTGCTAGCAATCTTTCTTTTGGATTAGTGAGTAATATTGGTATGACTTGTGTTGTCAGTCCTGCTTGATGTTTGGCTGTTTTAGCAAAGTTATCAACTTGTTGGGTAGTTTTTCATCATAAGTAATTTAATGATAGAAAATGCATGTATACAGCTGTATAATGTTAAATAATGTACTCAGGATTGCATTATCTGTCTAATGTGGAGTTTCCCACATTGTTGTCCCTCATTCCCGTCTCATTTTCTTGTTGTTCATTCATTTTGTTGGCCAGAGAGTGGACATTGTCTCAGGTAGACCAAAGAGAGCGCAGTGCGAAAACCAAGCTGTCTCAGTTTACCCAGTGTGCCAGCTGCTTTCACCCTTTGGCATCTCCGGTAGATCCCATACAGAGCTGCTGCTCCTCCAACTAATAACTCCAAGAAAGTTCCAGATTCGATAAAGAGCGCTGGAATAGTGTGAGGAGTATAAAGTCCAATATTTAAGAGCTCTTCTCTGGCACATGTCACAAGAGAGGGACGGCAGGAAACTGAGTTAATAAACAAAAACACAAAAAGCACAACAGAGTGTAATCCAGAGACTGCCATCCTCCGTGGCATCATCTTGAGTGACTGAGCTTGAACGACTGTTGCCGCATGATGGTATGAAAGAATTGAGAACGGAATGTTAGTTCAAAACAACGGCGCTTTAAGCTACTGTGAGGCCGAGACAACTGTAAGCCGGGTATTAACTTGAGACTACTGTAAGTCTGATATGGACCCGAAATGATGCATGTTAGTTGGAAACGACTGTGAGCACGAAATGGCTGAGAGCTAGACGATAGCGCGAGACAAATGAGAGCTAGATGTACAAAATGACTGTAATCCAGAGACTGCAATCCTCCGTGGCATCATCTTGCCTTGTAACATCGCCTTATATTCACTTTCACTAGCAAGGACCACACAATCGACAGGTATGATTAAATGATTTATTGGTGGTCGAAACAGAAGATGAGACTTGCGGTTGTCGAAGAGACGTTCAAAGCGTTGTGGGGAAGCTACGATAGGGAAATCCGCCGTAGCACCCTGGCATGACGAACCCCCTTATAACCCTATGGAGAGGAGGAAGATTAGGAGGCAGGACAGAGAAAGGGGGTGCAGGATACAAGAGCGAAGGGGAGGAGTTAGGACGTGTGGGTATTTATGGAAATGCTGGTGATGACGTGGTTGATGTGTGGTCAGCTCCTGAAACTCTGCTAATTAGCGCCACTTCACTAGCAAGGACCACACAATCAACATGTATGATTAAATGATTTATTGGTGATCAAAACAGAAGATGTACGAGACTTGCGGTTGTAGAAGAGATGTTCGGAGCGTTGCGAGGAAGCTACGATAGGGAAATCCACAGTAGCACCCAGGCACGACGGACCCCCAAAAGCTTCTTGTTACGTGAGAGCATTGGTTGCTCGGAGATCTTTGGGATCGGAATGATTGTGATGATGGTACATTTGGGAGGACCAGCGACGCATGATGTATCAGGTGCTCGGGAATGACGTGAGAGGCTGAAAGCGTAGCTCTGATACTGAAGGAGGTAATGGATGGGAGAAAGCATGACGAGAAAGAGTGCTTGGCGGAAGTGGCGGTGGCACCGGGAATCGAAAGGCCACTGGAAAAGACTCGGAGACGATCTGACATGTTGTACTCTGGGATCCCAGTGTTGCGATTGGTTCACGAGGGTCTTGCGAGGGTTTGAGGTCATGGACTCAGTGTTTGGGGAATGAATCTGAATTGCAAGTATGCATCCCGGTGCCGAAGCCCCTTGTTTGAATGACTGCTTAGCTTGAAATGATTTTAGCCGGAAACGACTGGCGACGGTCTGTTTGCTTGAATGAACTGCTCGCTCGAGACAAATTTAAGCTTGAAAAGACTTTAGCTTGAATGTTTGTTCGAAACACTTGTCGGCTTGAAAGACTGTTTACTCGAATGATTTTGGATTGAAACAACGGTGCGGATGAAATGACTGATAGCTGTGAAAGCTCGAAAGCTGTTAGTTTGATGTTTGCACGAACGACTGTATGCTCGACGTGAGCCTGAAGCGACTTTAGCGCAATGTGAATGATTTAGCTTAGGTTGACTTTGGTGGAGGCGACTGTTAGCTCGATGTGAGCTTGAAAAAGCAAGTTTGAAGCGACTAAGCTTGAAACAACATTGGTTTACGACGACTTGGTCGTTTGCAGTAACTGTGAGCCTGATGTGTGCTCAATGACCGTGAGCTGGATGCTCCAAGTGGTTGTGACCGGATGTTGGTTGTAACGACGGTTAGCCAATATTGGCTCGAACCGACTGAGCCAGATGTTTGGCTCGAAACAACCGGGAGCCGGATGTTACCTGAAATGATTGTTGGCTCGAAACTATTTTAGTTAAACAACAGTTGGGTTGGAGGACTCGACGTTTGCTCGAGGGGTCTGTTAGCTCGACGTTTGCGCGAAACTACTTACCGTGATGATGACTTAACTAGAACCTACTGGTTGCTTGAAATGATTATACCAATTTAGCTACGAGACGACTCGGAACACCTTAGCTAGAAAATGCTGTTGGTTTGAGTGACTGAGCTTGAACGACTGTTGCCGCATGATGGTATGAAAGAATTGAGAACGGAATGTTAGTTCAAAACAACGGCGCTTTAAGCTACTGTGAGGCCGAGACAACTGTAAGCCGGGTATTAACTTGAGACTACTGTAAGTCTGATATGGACCCGAAATGATGCATGTTAGTTGGAAACGACTGTGAGCACGAAATGGCTGAGAGCTAGACGATAGCGCGAAACAAATGAGAGCTAGATGTACAAAATGACTGAATCGGACAATGGCACGAAGCGACTGTGAACCAGATGATGGCACGAAGCAACTGAGTTTGAACTGACTGTGAGCTTGGGACAACGGTTAGCTCAAGACGAGTGTTGGCCAAATGGTAGACAGGACTGTGAGCTCGAAACGAGTGAGAGCTGGATGATGGCTCTGAACGACAGAGCTTGGAGAGACTGCGAGCTTGAGACGACTGAACCGGACGATGTCACGAAGCGACACAGTTTGAATTGACTGTGAGCTTGAGACAACTGTTAGCCGGATGTTAGCTCAACACGACTGTTGGCTGAATGTTAGTCGATACGACTGTGAGCTCGAAACGAGTGAGAGCTGGGTGCTGGGTGCTGAGCACGAGCGATGGAGCCGGACAATGGCATGAAACGATGGAGCTTGAAGTGACTATGAGCTCCAGATGACCGTTAGCAGAATGCTAGCTTGAATGACCATTAGTCGAATGTTAGTTAGACACGACTGAGCGCGAAACGACTAAGAGCCGGACGCAAGAGTGAAACGACTGAGAACGGACGTGATCCTGAAGTGACTTAAGTGTGAGATGACTGTTAGCTCGAGGCAACTGTTTGGCCAAAATGGACACTGGCATCTCGGTGCCAAACTCCTACTGCAGGCGGCTGCTGAGGTTGCTTGAGGTGTAATTGCTATTGGTTACTGTGGTTGAAGGTGGGCAGCCGGGGGCGCTGGCATCCTGGTGCCCGGAGCCCCGACTGAAGCCGGTCGATGCTAGACGGCCGGGGGCGCTGGCATCCCGGTGCCCGGAGCCCCGACTGAAGCCGGTCGATGGTAGACGGCCGGGGGCGTTGGCATCCCGGTGCCTGGAGCCCCGACTGAAGTTGGTCGATGGTAGGCAGCTGGGGACACAGGTATCCCAGTGCCCTGGCAGGAGTCGGTTGCTGCAAAATCACTGCTGTCATGTATGACCGGGAGTGATGGCATCTCGGTGCCGGGAGACCCGCTGCTGGTGCTGTTGCTGTAAATACTAATGCAAGCCGACTGTCCCTTTAACAGTAGCGCTGATGTCACGGCGTGTGTAATGCTTCACCCAGAAGGGAGCTGATGTTGACGGAGCTGTGGGCATGCCATGCTGCCATGATATCGTGGAAAAGTTTGCTGTATTGTCTGTTCTGTAAACAGGATTCTCTCATCTTTAACAGCTTTCTAAAGAGAGGCTATAGTCCATTTCTAAATCGTTTGTGAGGACTGTTTTGACACGGGGTCTCGCTGCATCAGGGTAACGCTATGATCAGCTGTTCTGTGAGGCGGAGGATTCTCGGGTGAAAGTTCCCGATTGTTGTGATGAAGCGGACCGTGGAGAGATGGAGTTAGTGCTGGACTCACCCTCTTCCTGGACGGCTTTACGATTGTGGAAAACGGGGTCCCAGCACGGAGACGGAGGAGAAGAGATCGGCTTCTGGTGCAGGGTCTGCTGACTGTTCGTCCGAATAATTCTTCGTCCAATGGCGATATACCGACACTTCTCGAAGAGGTAAGTGGATGAATGGAGTACCTTGTGATGATTCGTATTGTGGGGTAGCAGCGTTAGCGTAGTGTGCTCAACAAGCTGTTGCTTGGTCTCGGTTCGGGTGCTGAATGCGAGAGCAGTGCAGGATACGAGAGCGAAGGGGAGGAGTTAGGACATGTGGGTATTTATGGAAATGCTGGCGATGACGTGGTTGATGTGTGGTCCGCTCCTGAAACTCTGCTAATTAGCGCCACTTTAAACTCCACCCTTTAAGTCGGCGTTCTATTTAGTCTCGTCCTTCATGTTTGTGTATTTTTTGAGTACAGTTGTCCAGAAATTCATCATTGGAACTTGAAACAATTCACACCGTATTTTTGTAAAAGTCATATATGCACAATTTGATACTATTAAAACTTAAAAACACAATTTTTTTTTTCTTTTTTTTTTAAATTCCTGTGGTGGCGTCTCTTTCGGTTGTTGTGATGTTCCTCAGACGCCTTGTTAGAGGAGGATAGTGACTCGTGTGTGTGTGAAAAGCACTCGCGGAGATCCTTCTGTTTCCTTCTAATACCAGGTTTATTTACATAAAGACAAAAGAACGATAAATTCTCCGTGATTGACTTCCAGTGGTCCCTTTAAACTCTTCCAAATATCTTATGTTGCGGTCACTAATGTTTCAGTCCTCCTCTCTCTCTCAAACAAAGGAACTGCCAAGCTGCCACCCAGCCCCTCATTATACCTGTTACTTAGCGAGGAGGAGTCAAGGTAATCATTTACCCGACATTAGCCAATTGTTATTTCAAAAGTCTTCCAAATCAAAATCCATAATTAAATTTCTTGATCTATTTTAACGGAAAGAATAATATACATTCAGATTCAGATTCATTTTTATTGACACACATGTACAAGTACAGAGTGAAATGTGTTTCTTGGAGAAGCCTCCGGGCTGCAGCTATTCAAATTCAGCGCTGCCACTCGCTTTCTGAAAAGAGTTAATGTAGAGGGTATACATGACATCACATAATAATGCACAAGACAACACACAGTACATGTGGTCACATGATGGGATTTTTTGGGGTGACTTGTGAGGGAGAGAAATAACAAGAAGCATTTCCGAGGCAATCAGAAAGAGAAGGAGGGGGGAGGGATAGGGACAGGGGATGTATGGTGTGAGTAAGATAGTCTGTGTTTGTAAAGTGTGAGGCGTCAGACTGTCTGTGTTGTTAGAGAGTTCAGTTCAATTCGGCCTTGTCCTTGAGGGGAGATAATCCAGTGCGCAGGAGAAGATAGGAAGGCCAGCTGCAAGTTGTTTACCTGATCGGGTGCGGGGGGGTTGATTTGGTAACATTTGTCCAGATCAATGTCCATCAATCTCTCTCATCACCAGCGTCATGCGTGCATCCAGTTCATTCAGTGATTTCGACAGTCCTTCCATTTTCATTGTCAGTCCGGTGGTTCCTCTCAGCAACTCAGCAGACTGCGCCCCGATGGTGTCAATCCTCCTCTGCGCTTCCACAGACCGGTCTGAGATGTTGCGAGTCAGTTCACCGTTCTGATCAGCCCTCTGATGTAAAACCTTCAGCTTCTCGTTCACTTCATTTAAGCACTCTTTAAGTTCCCCAGACAGCTCTTGGGTGAATTTACTGGCGGCTGTCCTACCAATTTTGCGATATATTAGGGAGATTCCAAGGCCGGTAATCAGGAAGCCCACTAACAAAATTCCAATTATCCATAAATCTTCAATATCCTCCACCGATAAAACATCCAAGCAAACCGCTTGCCAATTCTCCCACGAATCGCGAGCGTAGCCTGCAGCGAATGTTCCACTGGGGCAGGTCGGCTCACCCGGTGAAGCACGTTTGAGGAAGAAAATCTTGTCAATAGCGCTGAGTGACCAGTTGATTAATTCCATTTCGAGCGTTTCAGGAGAACAGCAGGCAGTTGTTCAAAAGAGAAAAAGTTTCCACACGACAAAACTAGACAAAATAGGAGCAAGCCAAGAATAGAGGGGAGAGTAGGAAAAACACGACTGCTCTCGGCAGAAGCAAATCATCTTGTATTACTATAAATTAGTGAATTAATCTAAAAAAAACTATTATGGCTCCAACAATTCCTATAATTCTTTCAAAGTTTAACATATCAAACGTGAGCATATAGTGTACCTTCTAAAAAGGACTGGTCTCATACAATAGTCCCTTACATTGTACCTGTCATGATCTCATTTATTTAGTATGTGACCCATAGCAGGTGTTCACCTGTTGTTTCATGTTATCTGATCCTTAAGCAAACACTATACTATACTATCTAGTGTCTAAGCAAACATTAACTCATGTTATCTGGACTCTAAGCAAACATTAACTCATGTTATCTGGACTCTAAGCAAACATTAACTCATGTTATCTGGACTCTAAGCAAACATTAACTCATGTTATCTGGACTCTAAGCAAACATTACATCATGTTATCTGGACTCTAAGCAAACATTAACTCATGTTATCTGGACTCTAAGCAAACATTAACTCATGTTATCTGGACTCTAAGCAAACATTACACCATGTTATCTGGACTCTAAGCAAACATTAACTCATGTTATCTGGACTCTAAGCAAACATTAACTCATGTTATCTGGACTCTAAGCAAACATTAACTCATGTTATCTGGACTCTAAGCAAACATTAACTCATGTTATCTGGACTCTAAGCAAACATTACACCATGTTACCATGTACTTGCACAGTTATATTTATACAATCTACAATAACACGCCAATCAAACTATCATTATACTAATGATTGAAACACTTCAAACACTTCTATAGTAAAGATTAACATAAACACAATTACTAATTACACAACATAATCCTTCCTTTGCGGCTGTGAGGCCGCACATTCAATCATTTATACTATAATTGCTAGATGTGGGCACCTATTGTGCCCTACAATTACTGGTTCAACCGGGGGATACAAAATAGTAGTCAAATCATTACATTATGATCAAGGGATATCATGGAAACATAGTTTCTTGCCCGCCCCAGATTTACTGGTTAAACACTTGTAGTTGACACCTGGATCCATTAGCAATCGGTGTATCCTATGAGTTCCTTTTAATAATATCTTGTGAGACAAACAATCTAGCGTGAGCTGTTTTTGTGCATACAATTGTTGAGCAACAGCAAAACTTATTGATTCACATTCTTCAAACTATATAAGTTCACCAAACATTTCAATAACTAAACTTTGCAGTGAGTTGAGTATATAAAGAAAATCACACAAAGTGGAGTATCTAGTGTCCATATATCAGCAGTAAGATGTATAATGTCCCTTGTTGGGGATTTTACTTCATCTGAGCGATGTACATTGCTGCTTCCAGCTGCTCACAACGGGTTTCCAGCTGTGCACAGCTACTTCATTTCATGCAGGAGGTTGTTTCTGGTTCTCTTCATTCTGGCAATCTCGTCATCTTGTCTTCCCAGTTGTGAGGTTGTAGAACTCAGGTAGGGTTAACATGCCCAAGTAGTAAGGATAATCTGTCAGCGAAGGTGGTCCCTCAAATCTCATCAGTGGTGCATACTTCGGATTTCTACCCCCTTTGTGCTTGTCCTGCAGCTGTACACTTTTCGGATTTCTACCACATTTGCGCTTGTCCAGGAGCAGTACTCCTGTCTTCACATTGTCTTTGTTGGGGTCATTGTGTTGGCTTCTGCCAGAGTTGCTTAGTTGAGTGCAGCGGATGGGTGTGGGTGGAGGTACCCATATCACTTCACTGGAGGTTGATAGTCCATCAGGGTTCCTGTAGAGTGGTGGTTCTGTCATCATTGGTCCTCTAGCTTTTGCTGATATCCGTGGTATAGCTGGTGTCATCCACAAATGGCCTAGAGATTGTTGCATTGGCTGGGTGAGAAGGCGTCTCAATATGGGTCCTAAAGACTGCTGCTGCATGGGCCCTCCTTGGGTCGGTGTCATTGGTTGCCAGTTCCGTGTGGTTGGGGGTGCCAATTTCGGTTGATTCCTGTGGTGTCCGTGGATATGGGGGTGGGTACTCTCTATATACTGATTGTGGGGCATATCCTGTACTCGCCATGGTAATCGGTGGCGATGGAGCAATGGGTAAGACTATGCCTTTGGTGTGAAAGACCTGGGTTCAATCCCCCACTGTGACCCATTGTGTCCATGAGCAAGACACTTAACCCCTAGTTGCTCCAGAGGCATGCGACCTCTGATATGTATAGCAATTGTAAGTCGCTTTGGATAAAAGTGTCAGCTAAATGAATAAATGTAATCAATAAAATCAAGGGTAAGAAGCTGCCTTTGTGGGGTGGCGGACCCTAAGGGTAATCCAGATTTCTGCAGTAATCCCAATTACCCTGATTCTGTGCTAGCTGGGGCAAACAAGTGGGCTGGTTGACTGCTCCATCATATCCTTGGCCGGCTGCCATGATAGTATCTATTAAAATATTAATAGAAAATGTATCCAAAGTTTACTTTCCAAGGTAACGAGTTACTTTTATTACAGAGTAACTCAGTTACTAACTCAGTTACTTTTTGGAACAAGTAGTGAGTAACTATAACTAATTACTTTTTTCAAGTAACGTTCCCAACACTGCTTTCCAGTAATATACATGATAAAAACAGCAACAATCCACAAAAAACATAGATTAAATGTGTTGAACATTGTAGATGACTGAAATAGTATCAATGTTTGTCTTTATCACTAACTCTCCTTCAGGCTGAGTGGCTGTAATCTGTCAGAGGGAAGCTGTGAAGCTCTGTCCTCAGTTCTCAGCTCCAAGTCCTCTAGTCTGAGAGACCTGGACCTGAGTAACAACGACCTGCAGGATTCGGGAGTGAAACTGCTCTCTGCTGGACTGGAGAATCCACAATGTACACTGGAGACTCTCAGGTCAGATCACACTGTGATGCTTTTGTGTAACACTGTTATTGTTCTACAAAGATTAAATGCCTTTTTGGATGTGGGACCAGAGAGCTAGAGAGAAGTCTCGTGGACCTGTTGGTGGTGTTGGGGGGTTAGATTCTTAGAGTCCACTTTAAAATATCCTTTCCAGACATGTTATATAAAAATGGTAGCACTTTATAATAACTACACAGCATTAGTAAATAAGAATTCATTATTTATAAAGAATTATTCATACTTTAATACACATTAGTAAGTCATTCATAAACACACTTATAAATGTTCTTTTCTTTATTATCTACATACTATTAAGCAGTTGTTAAGTATTAGTATATTTTTTATTCATCATTAATAAACCATTGTTCTTAAGTCGTTTATAAACATGTAAGAGCCTCACCGTTACAGGCCTGGTATCGTTTCTCTGAACTCTTCATCAAAACTCCAACATCTGCGCCTCCAGAAATCTGCTGTGATGGGACCAGCAAAGGTTTGCTTGGAGGGTCCGTTTAAAGACACCAATCTTAGTCCCCCCCTAGTGCTTTGATCAACCGCTAACTTGACATGATATATATTTAGATATGGTCTAATAGTGTGTGTTCATAGATGTTTTATGACACTTACTAATACTGCAATTCATGATTAATTCTGGTAGTTACTAATGGTTAGTAAAGTATTTTGCGTGAGCTCATCTAAAGTGAGGACTATCTATGTAAGGGGTGGGCAACCTTTAACGCCGAAAGAGCCATCTGAACTCGGTTTCCACGGAAAAGAAAACACTGGGAGCCGCAAATACTTTTTGACATCTAAAATGAAAAAAACCTGCATTTATTTTTAAAAAAACAACAACTTCCCTTTCATGCTTCGGGGTTCACCCCAGCCATTGACTTATTAGTGCTTTGAACATTTTGAACATTTTGAATTCTTGAAAAAATAATAACAATGTCTGAATGTCTCTTTCAAATAAATTAAAAAGCTGAACTTAAATTATCCATGTAGCAAACAAAAGCAAAAAATGCCGTCATCCTTATAGTATCACCTTTGGGCTTTCAGAGCATGTAGCAGAGCCTAGACTTGACTTTAAAAAATAAACTGAGAAAAAAAGCACTGTGTCACTAAACAATGAAAAATAAATATTTGCAAAATATCTGCATAAATATTTATTGTACCTGGTTAATGGGACTTCTGCTCCTGAACCTCTGCGCACACCGTCTGCAAATCGGGGCTGTACAAAGTCACTTTCATCTTTACGCAGGACTGCTGTCATCTGTGAGGTGTGAGCGCTGTTTGTTTTTTAATGTAGTTCATGGTGGAGAATAGCTGCTCACATACATATGTGTATCCGAAGATGGACAGGACTCCAAAGGCGTATTTCTTCATGTAGGTGTCGGGGATGGCATTCCATGTTTCAAACACGAGTATGTCTGGTCTTGGAAGGTTCTCAATCTCACTCCATTTGTGATTTCTTCCGCATCATTTCCTTAACAGCTTTACATCATGTTATCTGGACTCTAAGCAAACATTACACCATGTTATCTGGACTCTAAGCAAACATTACACCATGTTATCTGGACTCTAAGCAAACATTACATCATGTTATCTGGACTCTAAGCAAACATTACATCATGTTATCTGGACTCTAAGCAAACATTACATCATGTTATCTGGACTCTAAGCAAACATTAACTCATGTTATCTGGACTCTAAGCAAACATTAACTCATGTTATCTGGACTCTAAGCAAACATTAACTCATGTTATCTGGACTCTAAGCAAACATTAACTCATGTTATCTGGACTCTAAGCAAACATTAACTCATGTTATCTGGACTCTAAGCAAACATTACATCATGTTATCTGGACTCTAAGCAAACATTAACTCATGTTATCTGGACTCTAAGCAAACATTAACTCATGTTATCTGGACTCTAAGCAAACATTACATCATGTTATCTGGACTCTAAGCAAACATTACATCATGTTATCTGGACTCTAAGCAAACATTAACTCATGTTATCTGGACTCTAAGCAAACATTAACTCATGTTATCTGGACTCTAAGCAAACATTACATCATGTTATCTGGACTCTAAGCAAACATTACATCATGTTATCTGGACTCTAAGCAAACATTAACTCATGTTATCTGGACTCTAAGCAAACATTAACTCATGTTATCTGGACTCTAAGCAAACATTAACTCATGTTATCTGGACTCTAAGCAAACATTACATCATGTTATCTGGACTCTAAGCAAACATTACATCATGTTATCTGGACTCTAAGCAAACATTAACTCATGTTATCTGGACTCTAAGCAAACATTAACTCATGTTATCTGGACTCTAAGCAAACATTACACCATGTTATCTGGACTCTAAGCAAACATTACACCATGTTATCTGGACTCTAAGCAAACATTACACCATGTTATCTGGACTCTAAGCAAACATTACATCATGTTATCTGGACTCTAAGCAAACATTACATCATGTTATCTGGACTCTAAGCAAACATTACATCATGTTATCTGGACTCTAAGCAAACATTACATCATGTTATCTGGACTCTAAGCAAACATTACACCATGTTATCTGGACTCTAAGCAAACATTAACATCATGTTATCTGGACTCTAAGCAAACATTACATCATGTTATCTGGACTCCTAAGCAAACATTACATCATGTTATCTGGACTCTAAGCAAACATTAACTCATGTTATCTGGACTCTAAGCAAACATTAACTCATGTTATCTGGACTCTAAGCAAACATTAACTCATGTTATCTGGACTCTAAGCAAACATTAACTCATGTTATCTGGACTCTAAGCAAACATTAACTCATGTTATCTGGACTCTAAGCAAACATTAACTCATGTTATCTGGACTCTAAGCAAACATTAACTCATGTTATCTGGACTCTAAGCAAACATTAACTCATGTTATCTGGACTCTAAGCAAACATTAACTCATGTTATCTGGACTCTAAGCAAACATTAACTCATGTTATCTGGACTCTAAGCAAACATTAACTCATGTTATCTGGACTCTAAGCAAACATTACATCATGTTATCTGGACTCTAAGCAAACATTACATCATGTTATCTGGACTCTAAGCAAACATTACATCATGTTATCTGGACTCTAAGCAAACATTACATCATGTTATCTGGACTCTAAGCAAACATTAACTCATGTTATCTGGACTCTAAGCAAACATTAACTCATGTTATCTGGACTCTAAGCAAACATTACATCATGTTATCTGGACTCTAAGCAAACATTACATCATGTTATCTGGACTCTAAGCAAACATTAACTCATGTTATCTGGACTCTAAGCAAACATTAACTCATGTTATCTGGACTCTAAGCAAACATTACATGATGTTATCTGGACTCTAAGCAAACATTAACTCATGTTATCTGGACTCTAAGCAAACATTAACTCATGTTATCTGGACTCTAAGCAAACATTAACTCATGTTATCTGGACTCTAAGCAAACATTAACTCATGTTATCTGGACTCTAAGCAAACATTACATCATGTTATCTGGACTCTAAGCAAACATTACATCATGTTATCTGGACTCTAAGCAAACATTAACTCATGTTATCTGGACTCTAAGCAAACATTAACTCATGTTATCTGGACTCTAAGCAAACATTACATCATGTTATCTGGACTCTAAGCAAACATTACATCATGTTATCTGGACTCTAAGCAAACATTACATCATGTTATCTGGACTCCTAAGCAAACATTAACTCATGTTATCTGGACTCTAAGCAAACATTAACTCATGTTATCTGGACTCTAAGCAAACATTAACTCATGTTATCTGGACTCTAAGCAAACATTAACTCATGTTATCTGGACTCTAAGCAAACATTAACTCATGTTATCTGGACTCTAAGCAAACATTAACTCATGTTATCTGGACTCTAAGCAAACATTAACTCATGTTATCTGGACTCTAAGCAAACATTACATCATGTTATCTGGACTCTAAGCAAACATTACACCATGTTATCTGGACTCTAAGCAAACATTAACTCATGTTATCTGGACTCTAAGCAAACATTAACTCATGTTATCTGGACTCTAAGCAAACATTAACTCATGTTATCTGGACTCTAAGCAAACATTAACTCATGTTATCTGGACTCTAAGCAAACATTACATCATGTTATCTGGACTCTAAGCAAACATTAACTCATGTTATCTGGACTCTAAGCAAACATTACACCATGTTATCTGGACTCTAAGCAAACATTAACTCATGTTATCTGGACTCTAAGCAAACATTAACTCATGTTATCTGGACTCTAAGCAAACATTAACTCATGTTATCTGGACTCTAAGCAAACATTAACTCATGTTATCTGGACTCTAAGCAAACATTACATCATGTTATCTGGACTCTAAGCAAACATTAACTCATGTTATCTGGACTCTAAGCAAACATTACACCATGTTATCTGGACTCTAAGCAAACATTAACTCATGTTATCTGGACTCTAAGCAAACATTAACTCATGTTATCTGGACTCTAAGCAAACATTACATCATGTTATCTGGACTCTAAGCAAACATTAACTCATGTTATCTGGACTCTAAGCAAACATTAACTCATGTTATCTGGACTCTAAGCAAACATTACACCATGTTATCTGGACTCTAAGCAAACATTACATCATGTTATCTGGACTCTAAGCAAACATTAACTCATGTTATCTGGACTCTAAGCAAACATTACATCATGTTATCTGGACTCTAAGCAAACATTACATCATGTTATCTGGACTCTAAGCAAACATTAACTCATGTTATCTGGACTCTAAGCAAACATTACACCATGTTATCTGGACTCTAAGCAAACATTAACTCATGTTATCTGGACTCTAAGCAAACATTAACTCATGTTATCTGGACTCTAAGCAAACATTAACTCATGTTATCTGGACTCTAAGCAAACATTACATCATGTTATCTGGACTCTAAGCAAACATTAACTCATGTTATCTGGACTCTAAGCAAACATTACACCATGTTATCTGGACTCTAAGCAAACATTAACTCATGTTATCTGGACTCTAAGCAAACATTAACTCATGTTATCTGGACTCTAAGCAAACATTAACTCATGTTATCTGGACTCTAAGCAAACATTAACTCATGTTATCTGGACTCCTAAGCAAACATTACATCATGTTATCTGGACTCTAAGCAAACATTAACTCATGTTATCTGGACTCTAAGCAAACATTAACTCATGTTATCTGGACTCTAAGCAAACATTAACTCATGTTATCTGGACTCTAAGCAAACATTACATCATGTTATCTGGACTCTAAGCAAACATTAACTCATGTTATCTGGACTCTAAGCAAACATTACACCATGTTATCTGGACTCTAAGCAAACATTAACTCATGTTATCTGGACTCTAAGCAAACATTAACTCATGTTATCTGGACTCTAAGCAAACATTAACTCATGTTATCTGGACTCTAAGCAAACATTAACTCATGTTATCTGGACTCTAAGCAAACATTAACTCATGTTATCTGGACTCTAAGCAAACATTACATCATGTTATCTGGACTCTAAGCAAACATTAACTCATGTTATCTGGACTCTAAGCAAACATTACACCATGTTATCTGGACTCTAAGCAAACATTACATCATGTTATCTGGACTCTAAGCAAACATTAACTCATGTTATCTGGACTCTAAGCAAACATTACATCATGTTATCTGGACTCTAAGCAAACATTACATCATGTTATCTGGACTCTAAGCAAACATTAACTCATGTTATCTGGACTCTAAGCAAACATTACACCATGTTATCTGGACTCTAAGCAAACATTAACTCATGTTATCTGGACTCTAAGCAAACATTAACTCATGTTATCTGGACTCTAAGCAAACATTAACTCATGTTATCTGGACTCTAAGCAAACATTAACTCATGTTATCTGGACTCTAAGCAAACATTACATCATGTTATCTGGACTCTAAGCAAACATTAACTCATGTTATCTGGACTCTAAGCAAACATTACACCATGTTATCTGGACTCTAAGCAAACATTAACTCATGTTATCTGGACTCTAAGCAAACATTAACTCATGTTATCTGGACTCTAAGCAAACATTAACTCATGTTATCTGGACTCTAAGCAAACATTAACTCATGTTATCTGGACTCTAAGCAAACATTACATCATGTTATCTGGACTCTAAGCAAACATTAACTCATGTTATCTGGACTCTAAGCAAACATTACACCATGTTATCTGGACTCTAAGCAAACATTAACTCATGTTATCTGGACTCTAAGCAAACATTAACTCATGTTATCTGGACTCTAAGCAAACATTACATCATGTTATCTGGACTCTAAGCAAACATTAACTCATGTTATCTGGACTCTAAGCAAACATTAACTCATGTTATCTGGACTCTAAGCAAACATTAACTCATGTTATCTGGACTCTAAGCAAACATTAACTCATGTTATCTGGACTCTAAGCAAACATTAACTCATGTTATCTGGACTCTAAGCAAACATTACATCATGTTATCTGGACTCTAAGCAAACATTACACCATGTTATCTGGACTCTAAGCAAACATTAACTCATGTTATCTGGACTCTAAGCAAACATTAACTCATGTTATCTGGACTCTAAGCAAACATTACATCATGTTATCTGGACTCTAAGCAAACATTAACTCATGTTATCTGGACTCTAAGCAAACATTAACTCATGTTATCTGGACTCTAAGCAAACATTACATCATGTTATCTGGACTCTAAGCAAACATTAACTCATGTTATCTGGACTCTAAGCAAACATTAACTCATGTTATCTGGACTCTAAGCAAACATTAACTCATGTTATCTGGACTCTAAGCAAACATTAACTCATGTTATCTGGACTCTAAGCAAACATTACATCATGTTATCTGGACTCTAAGCAAACATTACACCATGTTATCTGGACTCTAAGCAAACATTACATCATGTTATCTGGACTCTAAGCAAACATTACATCATGTTATCTGGACTCTAAGCAAACATTACATCATGTTATCTGGACTCTAAGCAAACATTACATCATGTTATCTGGACTCTAAGCAAACATTAACTCATGTTATCTGGACTCTAAGCAAACATTAACTCATGTTATCTGGACTCTAAGCAAACATTAACTCATGTTATCTGGACTCTAAGCAAACATTAACTCATGTTATCTGGACTCTAAGCAAACATTACATCATGTTATCTGGACTCTAAGCAAACATTAACTCATGTTATCTGGACTCTAAGCAAACATTAACTCATGTTATCTGGACTCTAAGCAAACATTACATCATGTTATCTGGACTCTAAGCAAACATTACATCATGTTATCTGGACTCTAAGCAAACATTAACTCATGTTATCTGGACTCTAAGCAAACATTAACCCATGTTATCTGGACTCTAAGCAAACATTACATCATGTTATCTGGACTCTAAGCAAACATTAACTCATGTTATCTGGACTCTAAGCAAACATTACATCATGTTATCTGGACTCTAAGCAAACATTAACTCATGTTATCTGGACTCTAAGCAAACATTAACTCATGTTATCTGGACTCTAAGCAAACATTACATCATGTTATCTGGACTCTAAGCAAACATTACATCATGTTATCTGGACTCTAAGCAAACATTACATCATGTTATCTGGACTCTAAGCAAACATTAACTCATGTTATCTGGACTCTAAGCAAACATTAACTCATGTTATCTGGACTCTAAGCAAACATTACATCATGTTATCTGGACTCTAAGCAAACATTAACTCATGTTATCTGGACTCTAAGCAAACATTAACTCATGTTATCTGGACTCTAAGCAAACATTAACTCATGTTATCTGGACTCTAAGCAAACATTAACTCATGTTATCTGGACTCTAAGCAAACATTAACTCATGTTATCTGGACTCTAAGCAAACATTAACTCATGTTATCTGGACTCTAAGCAAACATTACATCATGTTATCTGGACTCTAAGCAAACATTACACCATGTTATCTGGACTCTAAGCAAACATTAACTCATGTTATCTGGACTCTAAGCAAACATTAACTCATGTTATCTGGACTCTAAGCAAACATTACATCATGTTATCTGGACTCTAAGCAAACATTAACTCATGTTATCTGGACTCTAAGCAAACATTAACTCATGTTATCTGGACTCTAAGCAAACATTACATCATGTTATCTGGACTCTAAGCAAACATTAACTCATGTTATCTGGACTCTAAGCAAACATTAACTCATGTTATCTGGACTCTAAGCAAACATTAACTCATGTTATCTGGACTCTAAGCAAACATTAACTCATGTTATCTGGACTCTAAGCAAACATTACATCATGTTATCTGGACTCTAAGCAAACATTACACCATGTTATCTGGACTCTAAGCAAACATTAACTCATGTTATCTGGACTCTAAGCAAACATTACATCATGTTATCTGGACTCTAAGCAAACATTACATCATGTTATCTGGACTCTAAGCAAACATTACATCATGTTATCTGGACTCTAAGCAAACATTAACTCATGTTATCTGGACTCTAAGCAAACATTACATCATGTTATCTGGACTCTAAGCAAACATTAACTCATGTTATCTGGACTCTAAGCAAACATTAACTCATGTTATCTGGACTCTAAGCAAACATTACATCATGTTATCTGGACTCTAAGCAAACATTAACTCATGTTATCTGGACTCTAAGCAAACATTAACTCATGTTATCTGGACTCTAAGCAAACATTACATCATGTTATCTGGACTCTAAGCAAACATTACATCATGTTATCTGGACTCTAAGCAAACATTAACTCATGTTATCTGGACTCTAAGCAAACATTAACTCATGTTATCTGGACTCTAAGCAAACATTACATCATGTTATCTGGACTCTAAGCAAACATTAACTCATGTTATCTGGACTCTAAGCAAACATTAACTCATGTTATCTGGACTCTAAGCAAACATTAACTCATGTTATCTGGACTCTAAGCAAACATTAACTCATGTTATCTGGACTCTAAGCAAACATTACATCATGTTATCTGGACTCTAAGCAAACATTACATCATGTTATCTGGACTCTAAGCAAACATTACACTCATGTTATCTGGACTCTAAGCAAACATTAACTCATGTTATCTGGACTCTAAGCAAACATTAACTCATGTTATCTGGACTCTAAGCAAACATTACATCATGTTATCTGGACTCTAAGCAAACATTAACTCATGTTATCTGGACTCTAAGCAAACATTAACTCATGTTATCTGGACTCTAAGCAAACATTACACTCATGTTATCTGGACTCTAAGCAAACATTACATCATGTTATCTGGACTCTAAGCAAACATTACATCATGTTATCTGGACTCTAAGCAAACATTAACTCATGTTATCTGGACTCTAAGCAAACATTACACTCATGTTATCTGGACTCTAAGCAAACATTACACTCATGTTATCTGGACTCTAAGCAAACATTAACATCATGTTATCTGGACTCTAAGCAAACATTAACTCATGTTATCTGGACTCTAAGCAAACATTAACATCATGTTATCTGGACTCTAAGCAAACATTAACATCATGTTATCTGGACTCTAAGCAAACATTACACTCATGTTATCTGGACTCTAAGCAAACATTAACTCATGTTATCTGGACTCTAAGCAAACATTACATCATGTTATCTGGACTCTAAGCAAACATTACTCATGTTATCTGGACTCTAAGCAAACATTAACTCATGTTATCTGGACTCTAAGCAAACATTAACTCATGTTATCTGGACTCTAAGCAAACATTACATCATGTTATCTGGACTCTAAGCAAACATTAACTCATGTTATCTGGACTCTAAGCAAACATTAACTCATGTTATCTGGACTCTAAGCAAACATTAACATCATGTTATCTGGACTCTAAGCAAACATTACATCATGTTATCTGGACTCTAAGCAAACATTACACTCATGTTATCTGGACTCTAAGCAAACATTACTCATGTTATCTGGACTCTAAGCAAACATTAACTCATGTTATCTGGACTCTAAGCAAACAT
>JALXJV020000003.1:41913334-41952047 GCA_024633595.2 Lepomis macrochirus | reverse complement strand
CAATGCTGTCGGACATTTAGGGAAATCACGTTTTCTGATGCTGCTTTCAAAGGTGTGTCAAGCAGGCTACAGACGCAACATAATCAATTTGGTTGAGAAACATTACTGTAAATGTGCCAGTGTTAGCCTACTGGTTAATTTTCAACTGGTGTCTTTATGCAAGATGTTTTGAAACCTTAAAAATGATCAAATATACAGAACAAGCACATGGAGACTATATAAAAACAACATCAACAAAACAAGAATTTTCACGAGCCTTGCAAAACATCCAGAAACAGTAAAACATCAGTACAGTAACAGCAGACACTATTTAGACACAGCTATCCATGCAAATAGCACAAAGCAATAACACACAAACTACTTTTCTTACATGGAAACCTGCAGGACAACAATAAATTAAGCAGTGATGAAAAGAAAATGGTCAAAAAATTGTTGAGGCTTTTTTAAGAAGTGACTGTATTGGTTTGAGTGTTGTCGTATTTGTAAGTAAAAAGTTAGTAAAACTGTATTCAATATGCAAAAAGAACATTCAATGAAGAATCATTCTGAGTGCTGTTTCTGGAAGTGATGGTCTGATTTGCCTAAACAGAGCAGCAGTAAAAGGACACCAGCAGTTTTGGGGGGATGTTATTCTTCCTGAGGACCTTCAGGTAGTAAAGTCTCTGCTGGGCCTTCTTCACCAATTCAGCTGGGTTTTCTCCCCAGGTCAGATCCTCCATGATGTGAACTCCCAGAAAACAGAAGTCTGATACTCTCTCCACACAGTCAACCATAAATTAATCCGTTTTCTTTTTCCTGAAATCCACGATGAGGAGCAGGTTGCACCACACCGTCAACTGCTTCACCTGTAGGTGGACTCATCACCCCCAGATATGCACCCCACCACTGCGGTGTCATCCGCAAACTGACCGTGGTGGGTGGGTGCAGCATCGTGGGTGTAGAGGGTATGAAGCAGGGGACTGAAGCTGAGGGCCGCAGAGATGTGGGGGCCCACTCTCACCCTCTGTGTGCACTCTGTCAGGAGGTCCTTTATCCAAAGACAGATGGAGTGTGGAGTAGATCATAAGTCTGAAGTTAATATCCGTAAATAATCATGATCCCAGAAATAAGTAAACTTTTAAATTTTTTATTGATAAATTGTTATTACTTTCCAGTAATATACATGATAAAAACAGCAACAATCCACAAAAAACATAAAAATTGAATGTGTTGAACATTGTAGATGACTGAAGAGGTAGCAATGTTTGTCTTTATCACTAACTCTCCTTCAGGCTGAGTGGCTGTAATCTGTCAGAGGGAAGCTGTGAAGCTCTGTCCTCAGTTATCAGCTCCAACTCCACTAGTCTGAGAGACCTGGACCTGAGTGACAATAACCTGCAGGATTCGGGAGTGAAACTGCTCTCTGCTGGACTGGAGAATCCACAATGTACACTGGAGACTCTCAGGTCAGATCACACTGTGATGCTTTTGTGTAACACTGTTATTGTTCTACAAAGATTAAATGCCTTTTTGGATGTGGGACCAGAGAGCTAGAGAGAAGTCTCGTGGACCTGTTGGTGGTGTTGGGGGGTTAGATTACACTGAGTCCACTTTAAAATATCCTTTCCAGACTTGTTATATAAAAATAATCTACTCACAAAATTGCATTTTCTGCCTTATGTGGGGTTTCCCACATTGTCCCACATTGAGCTGCTGCTCCTCCAACTAATAACTAACTAATAAGTTCCAGATTCGATAAAGAGCGGTGGAATAGTGAGGAAACAGAGTTAATAAACAAAAACACAAAAATCACAGCAGAGTGTAATCCAGAGACTGCCATCCTCCGAGGCACCATCTTGCCTTGTAACATCACCTTATATTCACTTTAAACTCCACCCTTTAAGTCGGCGTTCTATTTAGTCTCGTCCTTCAAGTTTGTGTATTTTTTGAGTACAGTTGTCCAGAAATTCATCATTGGAAACTGAAACAATTCACACCGTAATTTTTTTAAAAGTCATATATGCACAATTTGACACTATTAAAACGTAAAAACACAATTATTTTATTTTACTTTTTTTTTTAATTCCTGTGGTGGCGTCTCTTTCTGTTGTCGTGATGTTCCTCAGACGCCTTGTTAGAGGAGGATAGTGACTCGTGTGTGTGTGAAAAGCACTCGCGGAGATCCTTCTGTTTCCTTCTAGTACCAGGTTTATTTACATAAAGACAAAAGAACAATAAATTCTCCGTGGTTGACTTCCAGTGGTACCTTTAAACTCTTCCAGATATCTTATGTTGCGGTCACTAATGTTTCAGTCCTCCTCTCTCTCTCAAACAAAGGAACTGCCAAGCTGCCACCCAGCCCCTCATTATACCTGTTACTTAGCGAGGAGGATTCAAGGTAATCATTTACCCGACATTAGCCAATTGTTATTTCAAAAGTCTTCCAAATCAAAATCCATAATTAAATTTCCTGATCTATTTAAACAGAAAGAATAATATACATTCAAATCATCTTGTATTACTATAAATTAGTGAATTAATCTAAAAAAACTATTATGGCTCCAACAATTCCTATAATTCTTTCAAAGTTTAACATATCAAACGTGAGTATATAGTGTACCTTCTAAAAAGGACTGGTCTCATACAATAGTCCCTTACATTGTACCTGTCATGATCTCATTTACTTTGTGACCCATAGCAGGTGTTCACCGATGATTCATACCTACTACTATACAGCATGTTATCTGATCCTTAAGCAAACACTATACTATACTATCTAGTGTCTAAAAAAATATTACCTCATTTTATCTAAGCAAACATTAACTCATGTTATCTGGACTCTAAGCAAACATTAACTCATGTTATCTGGACTCTAAGCAAACATTACATCATGTTATCTGGACTCTAAGCAAACATTACATCATGTTATCTGGACTCTAAGCAAACATTACATCATGTTATCTGGACTCTAAGCAAACATTACACCATGTTATCTGGACTCTAAGCAAACATTAACTCATGTTATCTGGATTCTAAGCAAACACTACCAGCTCACATTCGCAAGATTTTTTCATTTACCAAAATCAACATGGCCTTACTGTACTGCTTCAGTAGTTTCACCTCACATGTAAAGACATAGGATCATAAGAAGGTTATAAACTTGCACAATTTATATCCATAAAATCTATAATAACACACCAATCAAACTATCATTCTACTAATTGAAACACTTCAATCACTTCTAACACTAAATACTTCTATACAATTACTGGTTCAACTGACTTTGGCATATGGATCCTCCATCTCACAGTTGTGTGGTACTGCAAAAACACAGTGGGATACAAAATAGTAGTCAGATCATTACATTATGATCAAGAGATATCATGGAAACATGACCGCCCCAGATTTACTGGTTAAACACTTGTCGTTGACACCTGGATCCATTACCAATCGGTGTATCCTATGAGTTCCTTTTAATAATATCTTGTGAGACAAACAATCTAGCGTGAGCTGTTTTTGTGCATACAATTGTTGAGCAACCGCAAAACTTATTGATTCACATTCTTCAATCTATATAAGTTCACCAAACATTTCAATAACTAAACTTTGCAGTGAGTTGAGTATATAAAGAAAATCACACAAAGTGGAGTATCTAGTGTCCATATGTCAGCAGTAAGATGTATAAAGTCCCTTGTTGGGGATTTTACTTCATCTGAGCGATGTACATTGCTGCTTCCAGCTGCTCACAACGGGTTTCCAGCTGTGCACAGCTACTTCATTTCATGCAGGAGGTTGTTTCTGGTTCTCTTCATTCTGGCAATCTCGTCATCTTGTCTTCCCAGTTGTGAGGTTGTAGAACTCAGGTAGGGTTAACATGTCCAAGTAGTCAGGATAATCTGTCGCCGAGGGTGGTCCCTCAAATCTCATCAGTGGTGCATACTTCGGATTTCTACCCCCTTTGTGCTTGTCCCGCGGCTGTACACTTTTCGGTTTTCCATCACATTTGCGCTTGTCCAGCAGCAGTACTCCTGTCTTCACATTGTCATTGTTGGGTCGTTGTGTTGGCTTCCAGAATTGCTTAGTTGGTACGCAGATGGGTGTGGGTGGAGGGACCCATATCACTTCACTGGAGGTTGATAGTCCATCAGGGTTCCTGTAGAGTGGTGGTTCTGTCACCATTGGTCCTCTAGCTTTTGCTGATATCCGTGGTATAGCTGGTGTCATCCACAAATGGCCCAGAGATTGTTGCATTGGCTGGGTGAGAAGGCGTCTCAATATGGGTCCTGAAGACCGTTGCTGCATGGGCCCTCCTTGGGTCGGTGTCATTGGTTACCAGTTCTGTGAGGTTGGGGGTGCCAATTTCAGTTGATTCCTGTGGTGTCCAAGGATATAGAGGTGGGCGCTCGCTATATGCTGATTGTGGGGCATATCCTGTACTCTCCATGGTAATCTGATAATCAAGGGTAAGAAGCTGCCTTTGTCGGGGTGGTGGACGTAAGGGGTAATCCTGAGTTCTCCAGTAATCCCAATTACCCTGATTCTGTGCTAGCTGGGACATACAAGTGGGCTGGTTGCCTGCTCCATCATATCCTTGGCTGTCTGCCATAATAGTAGGCCTATCTATTAAATATTAATAGGTAATTGGTCCTTATTCCATGCATATGTTTAGAGCAGTAGTCTTTTGACTTAACTGACCACTGGTAGTATTGTAATGCTGTTTTAGATTGTGAAAGTGCTACTGATCCATATAGGAGCTGATCCGAAATTGGGAGCAATTTCTTGTTGTATTGTTCGGCTTTTCCTCTTTCTTTTACCTGGTCTGTTTTTACTTTATTTTTGCTGTTGTTCCGTCATTTTGTTTATTCTTTAAGATGCCTACTCTCCTGGTTCATGATTATATACTCATTGACATTTGCCAGGGCTTAAATGGGGCAGATGGAGCAACCTGATTTTTATACACTGGCAACATTTCCACTCCCACATTCTCTGGCATCACTTCTATTCCTACTTCTATGTCATTATAGATGTGGAGAGGATATTGTCCTGTCATTATTTTAATCATTTTACCTACCATAATCCTAATTATGGGGAAAACGCAACACATGAATACAATGGCTATTAATATTAGCCAATTGCCATTCCTATTGTTTGGATAATCTTTGTCCAGGACATGTTTTGGAACTGTTCCGATATTAATGTCAATTTTGTGTTCCAGTTTGAGTTTTTCACATCCTCGCTTCTCAGTATTTTTAGTTATTCTAGGAGTTTGGTGAGATTTCCTTCCTGTCCTGTGTTCATTGATATTACTGTACAGCACTCGTCTCTAAAATCCAAACTATCTCCCTGTTCTTCTGCTAGCATAATGTCTAACACAAACCTATTTTGTATTGTCATCAGTGAAGGTGTGTGCAACTGTTCGCAGATGGTTTCTACGGCTAGTATAGTAAAATCAGAGTTTGATATACATGGGAGCCAGTCAGGGTGTGAATTATATATACAACTAGAGTCAACCCGGTCAACTTTTTTCCCAGGTCATAAGAAAACCCAGTTCAGTAAACTAAAATCTTACATGGCTCACAATATCCTTGCTTATTTAACTAATGTGTGCAGTCTGTAGATGATGAAAAATCAAATTTATTACAACAGTTTATGGTGCCTGTGACAAAATGTATTTGCTTACCACTTGTCCCATACAGCCCATTACCTTTGAGTTTCTACATTTATTGTTATTTTTTGGGCAATTTACCATTGCTTGTGTAAAAGTGTTTGCATTATTTTACAGTTGACAGCAAAGTATATGATAAGTTAGAGTTAACACACATTCATAAGTTAGTTTCAGCTCCATTTCATTAGGTTGCAAGTTTAAACATGGTTTAATTGTTTGCCTGTGTTAATACTTACAAATGTTTGTTCCTTTGTTCAGTTCCACCATGCAGGACAATTGTTTGTGGAGGGGCCGGCCTAAGTATTTCCTGTTTTATAGGAATAGGGGGTCGTGGATGACATCACCGGGCCAAACCAAGTAGAGGGTTTTTTTCTTTATAGAAATGTTTCTTTTGGTTGTTTTTGGTTATTATAAATAAATGTGTGAATAACCCTGACCTGTTTTGTAGTCAGTGGGAGCGGAGTGAACTGGTAACTAAGTTCGAAATGTTAAGAGATTTCTAGGTATTAATGTTATG
Source organism: Lepomis macrochirus (assembly GCA_024633595.2). Classification (NCBI taxonomy): domain Eukaryota; kingdom Metazoa; phylum Chordata; class Actinopteri; order Centrarchiformes; family Centrarchidae; genus Lepomis; species Lepomis macrochirus. The sequence continues at coordinate 41,945,886 of JALXJV020000003.1, read as the reverse complement.
GAGTAGATCAACCTGCATCAGAATGGGATGGGCTGAAGCAGCTGGGTGAGAATTGACCACCTTATATAACCAGTGGGATTTGTGCTCACAAGGGGGGGGGGCAAAGGTGCCTCTGTGCCGCTGTGAACACGTGCCTTTTGTTAGCATTGCTACGAGTTTAATGTGTTATTTTTCTTACGTTTTTTTGTTTGTTTGATAGTTGAACTATCCATGTACTGCAGACCACTGTAAATAAAATAATCACCTCTGGGAACATATGATGTTTGAGTCTGCCTACCTACCACCTTCCTAGCCACTCTGGCCAGGCTACACCACATTTGGTGGCAGTGGTGGGATCCAGGAGTGGTGGGATCCAGGCCCGAAGGAGGCAGTGAAGAAAATGGAAAAATGTCAACCAGACAGAAGAAACTACAAGTGGTACAAGATGTCAACAAGACAAGGAGGTCAACCCCCCGAACAAGAAAAAATGGCTGAACTGTCGAACCTTCTGCGAGGCCTGATGCAACAGCAGGCTGACCGTGATGTTAGGACAGAGCAAGAGCAGAAGCGACAGGAGGAGAGGTGGAAACGAATCCAGCATCACTTTTCTCAGCTACAACATGAGGTACGACAGGACCGCCAGGATCGTCAGCAGTTGATGGAAGGTGCAGCGGCCACATCCGGCCACTCTGTTGAGCCTACAGCTGAGCACCCTAACCAGCAAAGTCAGGCATGAGGCTAGTCCATTGCAGGCTGTTCTGGGAGGACATTATTCCAGTCTGGTGAGGCTTCCTGGATGGAAAAGCCCTAAAATGGAGCCCTACAATGAAGGTGAGAACATTGAACATTATTTAATCACCTTCGAAAGAATTGCTCATGCTTGTCAATGGCCTCAAGTGGAGTGGGCTCTTCATATAGCTCCACTGTTAACTGGTAAAGCCCATTCTGCATATGTAGCTATGGATAGTGATGACAACACGGACTATGCAAAGATAAAATATGCTGTTTTGTAGAAGTTTGAAATCAGTGCAGAGACATATCAAGTGAGGTTCCGTTCCAGTGTGCCAGGAGAAGGGGAGACACCAAGAGAGCTTCAGGTACGACTCAAGGATTTATATGGCAAATGGATGGCTCCCAATGCCAAGACAAAGGAGAAAATTGGTAATACTATCACCACGGAGCAATTTCTTAAAGTCCTGTAACCGGAGCTTCACACCTGGATTAGAGAGTGGAACTGAAAAACCTCCAAAGAAGCCACAGAATTGGCTGAAGCTTTCCTGGCTGCCCGCCGTCCATCCCACGAATACCTTCCAGCCAAGTCCCGCCCACCCTCACCAGCTGGTAAGCATGTTAGTGGGAATGAGTTTAGACCTCGGAACACGAGACAAAGTTTTATCCCCTCTAATTCAGCTAAACCTGAACCTAGAAACAGAGCCCTCTTAGTGTGTCATACATGTGGTCAGACTGGTCATTTTAAAGGAGAGTGTCCTAGAGTCCCTGTTAGTAAAAACTACATGTGTTTTGCTCCCCAGTTATCAGTTAGTGAGCCAGACAGGGAGGAGGTCTCAGAAGGGCAACACGATGAGCTTACAATAGGTGTGTTAGTTGGAGACAGACCCTGTATAGCTCTTTTGGACTCAGGAAGTCATCACACCCTAGTTAGACAGGATAGTCTCCCTAGGGAGGGACAGTAGACGTTTATTGTATTCACGGTAACATGGTAGAGTACCCCATCACTGAAGTAGATATCCAGGTTGAAGGTCAACACTACTTGCTGTCAGTAGGAGTATTTCAACTGCCCTATCAGGTTGTAGGCAGTGATCTCCCAATCCTTGCTGAACTGATAACTAAGCAGTCTAGTGAGATTAGGGCTAGCTGTGCCAGTGCTAGTTTGCTGTTAGCTGTCAGAAGGTCTAAAAGCAGGCAGGAACAGGATAGTTCAGTGGGGTGGGAGGAGTTACATTTTGCAAATCAGGAAGTGGTGAGTGTTGAGATTCCCAGATAGACTAAAGAAGGGAAAAGCAGGAGACAGGACAGAGTAAGAGTGACAAAAATAGCTGAGCATGTGTCTGAACCTTTAGAGTCTGACCTTTTTGCTATTGCTAGTGACGTTGCGAAGCTACAGAATGAGGACCCTACATTAGCAACTTTGTTTTGTAAATGTGTGCCGGAGTCAACCCAAGTGGTGGGTAGAGGGAAGGAGGCATTTTTGGTCAAAGGAGACATGCTATATCGCCGTAGCCAGATTGGTGACCAGCTAGTTGTTCCCCAGAGTTTGAGACCCACAATCCTTAACCTAAGCCACTCTATCCCGTGGGCAGGACACTTGGGGCAGGCAAAAACATTTGCTAGGATGGTTCCCCATTTCTATTGGCCCCAGCAGTATGCTGACACAGTAAAATATTGTCAGTCTTGCCCACAATGTCAGTTAACAGCTCCAGGCAGGAAAAGAGAGAGGGCTCCCCTCATTAGCATGCCCGTTATTGATACACCCTTTTCCCGCATTGCCATGGACATTGTTGGCCCACTAGAAAGGAGTAGTGCAGGCCACAAGTACATCCTAGTGATCTGTGACTACGCCACAAGATATCCTGAGGCCTTTCCGTTGAAGAAGATGAAGACCCGCCAGATTGTCAACTGTCTCATACAGATTTTTTCCAGAGTCAGAATCCCAAAGGTCCCACAAGCATCAACTGAGTTTTCACCTTTCCAGCTGCTGTATGGACATTCAGTAAGGGGTCCAATGGATGTCTTAAAGGAGGCCTAGGAGGGTCCCATGCCACAACAGCAGTGCAGTGAACTCTCATATGTGTTGAAGATGAGAGACAAACTGGACCAGTTCCAAGAGCTTGCCAGCTTCTAGGAGGAGAGTTTTCCAGGAGGGCCAGCAAGTTCTGCTACTGTTAAAAAAAGATGGGCCCAGTCACATATGAACTATTTTTACCAGACCGCCGGAAAAAGCATCAGGTCTTCCATGTTAATCTGTTGAAAGAGTGGGTAGACCAACGAGAGCAGTCTACAACCCTGTGGGCATGCACAGTGATTGATGAGGAAGAACTTCAACAGCAGTATTTTCCCTCTTCAACTGGGACTCCAGTTTTTCCAGATCTAAGCCATCTTACAGCAGTTAAACGCCAGGAGCTGAAAGTCCACATGGCAAAGGAGCTCTTCAGTCTGAAGCCAGGTTGCACACATCTCATTAAACATTACATCCACAGTGTCGTGCAATGGGTGGGTCCTGTTGCTAAGGATGGATTTCATCATGCTCCTCATTCCTACCTCCACCAAGTCTCCCACAGAGTCCACCCTCCTCCCCAACACTGACCCACATCTCCTGACCAACAAGGTACAGCATCTCATTACATACCTGGAAGGATTTTAGCTTCCTAGACCCTTCCTATAAGATGCATTTACATTGACCAGTCCAGTTTATGGTCCAGGTGGACTGCCAGATATCTGTGCGTCTGGACCACCTCAATGTCCTCCCCCTCAATTACCATGGGCAGATGATTTAACTTACGCCTCCCAAAGTCCACTATCATCTCCTTGGTTTTGGAAGTATTGAGGATGAGACCATTGCACCTGCTCCAGACTACAAACTCCGAGATGAACCTCCTGTATTCCTCCTTGTCACCACCCCTCAAACAAGCCGCCACCACAGTGTCATCAGAATATTTTTGTATATGGCATGATGATGTCCTATATGAGAAGTCTGATGTATAAAGGGTGAAGAGGAAAGGGGATAGCACAGTTCCTTGAGGGGCTTGTTTGCTTGTTTCCACAGTGTCTGACACTGTGTTCCCCACTTTGCCATACTGTGGCTGCTCTGTCAGATAACTGATGATCCATTTGATGAGAGCTGGCTCCATGCCCAAATTCTCAAGTTTGCCTCCCAAAATCTGAGGCTGAATGATGTTAAATGCACTCGTAAAGTCAAAAAACATCAGCCTGAATGAAACAATGAGGGCTCAATGAAACAAGTAGAGGACGACATCCTCCACCTCAATTTTCGCACAATAGGCGAACTGCATGGGGTCAAGTGCCTGCTGTAGTTGTGGGCACAGGAGCCAGAGGAGGAGCCTTTCTAGGGTCTTCATAATCACAGACGTCAAGGCCACTGGGGTGTAATCCTTAACCCTAGATGGTCTCCCCACCTTAGGCACTGGCATGATGCAGGATGTCTTCCACTGCTTCTGCACCTGACTCTTCTGGAGATTCCGATTAAAGAGTGTGTGCAGAGGAGCCGCCAGCTCCACAGCACAGTCCTTCATCAGCCTCGGTGGTATTCCATCCGGTCCAGCCGACTTGCCAGGGCGCAATCTGCTGAGCTCCACCCTCACGTCTTCCAAAAGTAGTGGATCTGACTCTGCGTTGTGTAGTATAGTAAGTCAGGACACACGTCTCGGAATTCTCTTGGAGCAATTTATTCACTAGCCACCGTGACAGCATCAACAGGTCTGTAATTGCGGAGAAACAAAACATTCACAGAGTTTCTCTTGCACACATGATCTCAGCTCCTTCCTAGAGAACGTCCCCGAAGCAAGAGGAAGAGACGTCCGCCGAAGTGCGGTAAGTGAGGTTAGCAAAATAAAGTGTCCACTATATTTTCCGTGGCAAAACTCTTAACATTTCCTCTAAGGAAAGAAATATCCCCGTCACATAGAGACCATTACAAACGTAAACTCATTCATAAAAGAAAATAAAGAAAAATAACAACAAAAACATCAAATCGGAAATATTAACTGCACCCTTCAAAATAAAACCCCAAGTTACAATATGTACCGAAATGTATAGAGCCCTGTCCACACCGTAGCGCAACATCACACTACCACACAAACTAAAATAACCACTCTGAGGTACTTCAGCCAGACATGAGGCAGCAGCAGTGATGGAACAGCTGCAAAGTGAAGCAGGGCAGGAGACCGCAGCCGAGGCGGAGCAGCCGCTGAGCAGAGCAGCATAGTAGGCAGCAGCAGAGGTGGAACAGCCGCAGGGTGTAACAGAGCAGGAGGCAGCAGCGGAGCTGGAACAGCTGCTGGGTGGAGATGTGCAGGAGACAGCAGTAGAGATGGAGCAGCCACTGGGTGGAGCAAGGTAGGAGGCAGTAGCAGAGGTGGAAAAAAAGGTGTTTTTTTTAGCTTGCCTTATGGCCTTCTTCAAGTCCTGTTGGGCAACTCTGATCCTATCCCTGTCCCCATCTTTGAAAGCCTCCCTCTTCTGAATAATCCCATAATAATGTGAATAATCCCATTAGATTTTCCAAGTGGTCGCAGGTGAAGAAGTTTGTTGTGTGAATATGTCATTAAACACATTTTGTAACTCAGTCAAGCACCATGCAAAGACGCATTTACTCAACACTGCACAGAGCTCTCTGGACTTGCTGCCAATGCAGTTGGCGCATGCAAAGTAAGAAGACCTTCAGGTCACGATTCTACAGCAAGAAAAGACACAGAAAGCCAGACACACAACATCAGACCATCATGATCACTCAAACACAGACCCACTCAATGCTGAACCAGAACCAAATATTGTATGATGGGTCGTGGTTTAAAGCTACTTTAGTTCGACTGTCTGGTAATGCCCTTCGCTGTTGTTGGCGTGTTGGAGATTCAATCAATTTATTGGTTAATTTTTGTCTACAGTTACTCCAGTCATCTCATCTGTGCAATTGTCTGAACTACATTTAGTCATTACTGTCACCACCCCTTCAGTTTTATATTGTTCATCCGCTGGTCGGTACTCTATATTTCCTGGGCCCATTCAATCATCTGTCCCTGTCTCAGAAAATGGGCATTCTTCTGGGGAATCAAATCTGGCATCTGGCATCTGGCATGTCAGCAGTACTAGGACTTCTGTTACTACAATCCAAATCACTACCTGCTTGTCTTGGGGTTTTCTCTTGTCCCTCACCGGTTTCTGGGTCTTTCTAACCAACAACAACAACAAAACAAGGATTTTCATGAGCCTTGCAAAATATCCAGAAACAGTAAAACATCAGTACAGTAACAGCAGACACTATTTAGACACAGCTATCCATGCAAATAGCAAAACGGTATTCAATATGCAAAAAGAACATACAATGAAAAATCCTTCTGAAGTCTGATACTCTCTCCACACAGTCAACCATAAATTAATGAAAAGTGGCTGAATGTCTGTTTTCTTTTTCCTGAAATCCACGATGAGGAGCAGGTTGCACCACACCGTCAACTGCTTCACCTGTAGGTGGACTCATCACCCCCAGATATGCACCGCGGTGCCATCCGCAAATTGACCGTGGTGGGTGGGTGTAGCATCGTGGGTGTAGAGTGTATGAAGCAGGGGACTGAAGCTGAGGGCCGCAGAGATGTGGGGGCCCACTCTCACCCTCTGTGTGCACTCTGTCAGGAGGTGCTTTATCCAAAGACAGATGGAGTGTGGAGTAGATCATTTAGTTTTTAATTTTTTAGTGATAAATTGTTATAACTTTCCAGTAATATACATGATAAAACAGCAACAATCCACAAACATAGAAATCAAATGTGTTGAACTTTGTAGATGACTGAAATAGTATCAATGTTTGTCTTTATCACTAACTCTCCTTCAGGCTGAGTATCTGTAACCTGTCAGAAGGAAGCTGTGAAGCTCTGTCCTCAGTTCTCAGCTCCAACTCCACTAGTCTGAGAGACCTGGACCTGAGTAACAACAACCTGCAGGATTCGGGAGTGAAACTGCTCTCTGCTGGACTGGAGAATCCACAATGTACACTGGAGACTCTCAGGTCAGATCACACTGTGATGCTTTTGTGTAACACTGTTATTATTCTACAAAGATTAAAGGCCTTTTTGGATGTGGGACCAGAGAGCTAGAGAGACGTCTCGTGGACCTGTTGGTGGTGTTGGGGGGTTAGATTACACTGAGTCCACTTTAATATATCCTTTCCAGACATGTTATATAAAAATAATCTACTCACAAAATTGCATTTTCTGCCTTATGTGGGGTTTCCCACATTGTTTTCCATCATTCAAAAATCTAGTCAAACTTTTATTTGTGGCTGACACAGCAGAGAAACACTTCATGGACGTACTTGGTCATGAGGGTAATAATTCTAGAGCCCCACCAATATGGATTTTTTTTGGGGCCAATGCCTATTAAATTAAATGTTATTTATATAGCACCAATTCACAACATAGTATTATTTATAGAGAACCGATTAGCTCATATCGGTCGATAATATCGAATTGCTAATAAATCAGTTGGTGTCTATCTCATTTATCATCTGATAACAAACGATGACCTACTCGCGCAAGCAGGTCATCGTTTCTTGTCAGATCTTCTCTTTATTGCGTGGACCAGTTACAGGTCGCGGTCCCTCTTGCTAGCAATGTTTCTTTTGGATTAGTGAGTAATATTGGTATGGCTTGTGTTGTCGGTCCTGCTTAATGTTTGGCTGTTTTAGCTAAGTTCTCAACTTAATGGCTAGTTTTTCATCATAAGTAATTTAATGATAGAAAATGCACGTATACAGCTGTATAATGTTAAATAATAAAGAATTGCATTATTTTTCTGATGTAGAGTTTGTTGTCCCTCATTCCCGTCTCATTTTCTTGTGGCTGTTCATCCATTTTGTTGGCCAGAGCGCAGTGCGAAAACCAAGCTGTCTCAGTTTACCCAGTGTGCCAGCTGCTTTCACCCTTTGGCGTCTCCGGTAGATCCCATACAGAGCTGCTGCTCCTCCAACTAATAACTCCAAGAAAGTTCCAGATTCGATAAAGAGTGGTGGAATAGTGTGAGGAGTATAAAGTCCAATATTTAAGAGCTCTTCTCTGGCACATGTTACAAGAGAGGGACGGCAGGAAACTGAGTTAATAAACAAAAACACAAAAAGCACAACAGAGTGTAATAATTAAAATAATGAATTCCAAAGCAGTCAATGACATTTTATAAGGAATGGCTTGATAAAGTGTGTGTTTGCAGGCTGTCAGGCTGTCTGATCACAGAGGAAGGCTGTACTTCTCTGGTCTCAGCTCTGAGCTCCAACCCCTCCCATCTGAGAGTGCTGGATCTGAGCTATAATCATCCAGGTAACTCAGGAGTGAAGCTGCGGTCTGCAGTTCAGAAGGACCCACAATGGAGACTGGAAACTCTCAGGTATGAACACAGAACATGTTTTACTGTCACACTGACAAGCTGAGGACTGTTGGTTCACAGAACCAGCAGCCCTGCTAATGACAGTGAAGACACTAACTGATGTGCTCAGAGTCCTTGTCCCAACTGAGACTGCCATAACCAATTTAAGACCAGGATCAGGATCTCTCATTTAGTGATGCCTACAGTCAAGTATTTCTAAAGTAAAATAGAAATGTATCAAGACGTTAAAGAAAAACAGCAGTTGATAAAACGGCCTCAGCTCAAGCATTTTGTTCAGCCCTTAGGCCGAACACAGGAATGGGGGTTTGGGGCCCACACACAGACACAAGAGCAGAGGAAGTTAATTCTCCACACTTTGGTTCACTCCTGAACTCATCCACAGCACCTCACTGTCACAGTTCAGGTTGACTGCGGAGGCAAAAGCAGGTTGAGGACCCAAATGCAGGACACAGACAGGTTCAGCTTCAGCTCATAGGGTTTATTATAACTAACATTTTTTTTAAAAACTTCACACTACAAACATTTGTGGCAGGCAAAGTCCAAACAGAAGCACAACAGACCAGGTAATCCAACGAAACATAGCCGATAATCCAAATGACACAGAACGGCCAGAGCAGTCCACGTTAGATGACGATCAGACAGAGACTGAACAGAACAAGCAAACATTTAAACAGCAGGGAAAGAGCAGGGCAGGGCCAAGACTTGGGACCTGTACCATGAAGCAGGATGTGAGCTTATCCAGATAACTTTGGGGTTAACCCTGGGTTTTCAGCACCACGGTGGTGGCTCACTTCTTACTAGGAAAGCAACGGTTCAACAAGCCAACGGTTCGGTTTGTATTTCGGTTTATGGGTCACGGTTTCGGTTCTGTTTGTTTAGCACAATACAGTTTCTAGTGTTATCTCTAATTTCTCTTTAAGAATAACAGTGTCTAACGAGAAGCACCTCAGTGTCCCTGTTACACCACTGAAAATGCTGAAGTCGCAGCCTACGGGGTTTTCTTAGTGGAGGTGAAAGTGACTGCTTTTAAATCAGTCGCTCTGCCCTAATCATGACACCCACAATAAGTAAAAGACATGGAGCTTTCTGTTATGCTGATTTTGTACATTACCATACCATATAGTGGAAATATTTTTTACTATATATAAGTGTATCTTTCTTTTGTGTAATTTAGTTTTCCTTTTCATTCCTTCCTTTAGTGCTACTTTTATATACACTGCTCAAAAAAATAAAGGGAACACTTAAACAACACAGCGTAACTCCAAGTCAGTCACACTCCTGTGAAATCAACCTGTCCACTTAGGAAGCAACACTGACTGACAATCAGTGTCACCTGCTGTTGTGCAAATGCAAAAGACAACAGGTGGAAATTATAGGCAATTAGCAAGACCCCCCCAATAAAGGAGAGGTTCTGCAGGTGGTGACCACAGACCACTTCTCAGTTCCTTTGCTTCCTGGCTGATGTTTTGGTCACTTCTGAATGCTGGCGGTGCTTCACTCTAGTGGTAACATGAGACGGAGTCTACAACCCACACAAGAGGCTCAGGTAGTGCAGCTCATCCAGGATGGCACATCGATGCGAGCTGTGGCAAGAAGGTTTGCTGTGTCTGTCAGCGTAGTGTCCAGAGTATGGAGGCGCTACCAGGAGACAGGCCAGTAGATCAGGAGACGTGGAGGAGGCCGTAGGAGGGCAACAACCCAGCAGCAGGGCCGCTACCTCCGCCTTTGTGCAAGAAGGAGCAGGAGGAGCCCTGCCAGAGCCCTGCAAAATGACCTGCAGCAGGACACAAATCTGCATGTGTCTGCTCAAACGGTCAGAAACAGACTCCATGAGGGCGGTATGAGGGCCCGACCTCCAGTGGTGTAGTCTAGATTTTTCTAGTGAGTATACTGTGATTTTTCAATCCCAGCCTCATACTCACCCGTCCCAGAGCGACGTCCCATGACACTCCCACTACACTCACTAATACTTACAGTATGCTCTATTTATGTACATGTAATACAGAGCATTCTGTAGGACCTCTTATCAACAAAGCAAAGTCTTTAACAGTCAGTGACAGTTACAGGTGGGAAAGGGCGTCACTTTATGTTGAAAGGTGGTGGGGACATTTTAGGGCTCAGATTAGTTATTGTCAGATTCAGAGTCAGATTAGTTGTGACATTTGGCATATCAGACATGACAATCCAAAATATTGGCGTCACAAGATCAAGACTACAAGCTATTTTAATAGTATTTAAAGGAATGTTCATTGATAATTACACAATGGGGGGTCTGGGCGTCCTCCCCCAGAAGATTTTGAGCATTAAACATTTAATTTCCTGCATTCTGGAGACATTTTCTGCACCAATTTATGGTGGAAATTTCTAATGTTTAGTGTTAATCACCATCTAACCCAGCAAGTTAAGAATTACATTTAGCCTTAGATGTTACATGATATCTGTTCAGTGCACATTTCACAGAGCAAGTTGCAACTATTATTAACAAGAATGGAAAGCTGAGGCTTTTCAGTAGCAGTAATAACAATAAACACAGGCCTATCACCAAAACTCATTCATTACACAATATTAGCACTGAAGACACCAAAAGGGGTCCACATCCTCCTCATGTACTGGATCAGCTTAAATACTATACTGTACACACACACACACACGCACACGCGCGTGCGCACACACACACAGTATCACTGATCCACCACCTTAACGTTAGTTAACTAGTTTTAGATTCAATTCAGTAGACCAACAATGCTGTTACAGTCCCGTTAATGATAACATAGGACATTTTCTGCGTTTTAGTAACTTTAATCTGCTGCAGCTGCAGGCTCACCGAAACACTGACAGAGTGTAGTTTGCGTTTGCTCGTGTTTCACATCTCCTTCAGTGATTCACATTACTTAATTTCAAACTTGCGCTGAGTGACCGCAACACAGCTGTGTTGTTGTTTGGTAGCTGACGTCAGATCCCGGTCACAGGCCACGGAAGCAGCAAACGTCAGTTCAGAGCCTCGCAACACAGACGGGGTGAACTTATGAATGAACGTGTGAAAGTTCTGTCACAAAACGATGTTGTTACGTATCATCTCACTATTTTAAGTGGGTATACGGAAATCTTTGACTGTTCCTAGTGGGTATATGGCGTTTACCTGCATACCACGTAGACTACACCACTGCCAACCTCCACAGGTGGGGGTTGTGCTTACAGCTGAGCGGACGTTTGGCATTTGCCAGAGAACACCAAGACTGGCAACTTAATGATACATAATATTTGTGGAGGTGATGTGCTGCAAGTAGGCTATATTTTACTGAATGTAAAAATGTCACCACAAAGGTTGGTAGGTCTACTTGCTCTGCATGAAGAGAAGGCTGAAACGTGTAGAGCGAGGGCACAGACTCGCCATACGTGGGCTCATGAGATTTTGCTAATTGGTCAGAGCAAAATAACCTCCCCCCAAAAAGAAAACAGCTGATATGAACAGGATGTTACACTAAACAACAAAGAGAAATAAAGTTGACATTCATGGTCTGATCAGGCTAAGAAGATCTGAGACTTATTCAACACTTTATACTTATTTTGGTCAGTTCTGTTCACACATCTATTTCCTGTATATTCTCCCATTTCCTTTCCCTTAAAGGGGTTTTCGAGTTTTTCTGCATCTGAATCGAGGGTCTAAGAATAGAGGGGTGTACAGATGTACAGTACATGCTGTACAAATTGTAAAGGTCTTTCAGGCAAATATTCAATTATTAATTTATTTATTTTTTCCTTTTTTGTATTTTATCTTTTTTGGGATGTTTTTCTGACCTACAAGAAGAACCTAGAAGAACCTATATTTCTTCTGAATATATTGTGTAAATTTAACTTTATTAGGGTTGGGCTGATAGACAATGCAATCGTCCATCAGCGATGGCTGACAGACATCACGACGTTGAGCCGGCATCGTGATTGTAAAACCCCGCCCCCCCAGCAAAAAAATCTCAAACTTTCACATTATACCACTCTGTGAAAGTAATACCCTGTGTATTTTTTAATGACCACGAACATTGTTATTATTGTTTTTAAGTATGCTTTGCACCTGCCTCAGAATCTCTTCTCCCCACACTCACACACACCTACACCTTTTTCTCCTTCAGCAGTCGCCTAAAAACTGAGAACTCGTCTTTTTTCCGTGTATTTCCACTTGCAGTCTGTTATCACGGCAGCAGGTGAGCAGCACTTCAGCTTATTAATGAAGTCGCTTATCAAACAAGTGAAACCAACATCTGCACTCTGTGTTCACTGTAACTTTACCTGGTCTGTGCATAAAATATTCACCGCAACTTGTAGCCTACCAATTTTTTTACCGAGTGAAGTCTGCGAGAACACATGTGTGGTGTCCAACAATAATGCTGCGGTGATGTGTTGAGAAGAAATCCGCTTGACACTGTTCTTGATCTCAAAAATTTATTAAATCAAAAAAGTTCAGCATCAATGACAAGCTCTGCAGCAGCTTGGAGAGTGACCCAGCCCGATGACCACTCTGCCTCACTGTTCATTACACATAGCTTATATAGCACATGTTAAAACATCTGTTAGGTACCATAAAAGGTTTGGGTCTGCAAGGTGAGAGGTCAACCCCTTAACAGGATGCAGTACTATTTAGGTTGTAAAACAAGGGGTCAGAAGTCAAATACCATAAAGGAGTTCGGCTCCTACATCCTGTAAAGGTCACTGACCCTTTATCTTGTTGATACAGCTGCCACTTTAAACTGTTGTGAGTAGAATGCACAGACATTAGATACTATTACAGTCAAATGCATGAGTACTAGACACCACATATTCTCCTGCAGACTAAATGAGTCTCGAAACCAAAATGATAATTTCCAATATATGCTTCTTACAGTTGTATTTTAACAATTTATCAACTTTTGTGGAGTGTGAGAACGTAAAACCTGTCTGGCAGCCTTCATTCCAAATTACCCTTCAAAACAATCTAGACAGGAAAACCGCCTAAGGCCCCTCTGCCTTAGGCGGCCACATATGGTACTCCAGTTTATCAATAAAAACATCTTTATCAGTCTATTCAAAAATTTGGTATAGTCAATACATATGAAAACCCTCAGGGACTTAAATAAAATCAAAACAATGTCCGAATTCAGGCTAGTCAACCCATCGGACCCTCCAACGGACCTGTCCCTGCCTAGACCCTATATCCCTAAGCATCAAGAAAGAAAGAAAAACCTGAGGTCCCCATGTATTAACTCCCATAACTAACAGTTTAAGTCTTTACACAATTAACACAAAAAAGGACATGATAATTACTTAAATATTATCCATTCAAACATGTACATCAAAGCAGACACAGGAAGGTTTTCCACTGCAGCTCCTCAGCGGTGTCGACTTTCAGTGTAGTGTCGATGCAATCCAGACTTGTCCACACCGTCTTTGTCCCAAGTCCATTCATATTGTCCTTGTGTGAGTATCTGAATCCCCATCTGCACATTCCCATATACTCTGGAAGAAAAGAAAACACCAACCAGTATCTTTTGCAAATAACACATGAAGATTAAAACACAATATATGAAAATACAACTTAATATTAAAATGGATATCTTTCCATTATTACTTCTTCTGGGTCCACTTCGTCATCTCTATCTAAATCAGCCATAGTTAACAAAGGCATCTGAGTGTTCTCCCCAGGCATCACCACTCCAACCCATCTCAATATCATAGCTTTCGCAAAAGTCAATAACACAGTACAAAACAAAACATCAAACACAGCTTAAAAAGGCTGCTACCAAAATCTGAACTACCACTGCTCCCACTGGTCCCAACCGATTTTATAACCAAGCATTTGCTGACCACCCGGCTCCTTCAGATTGACCAAACGCATCCCTTATACTTTTTAATGCATCTATAACACTAGTGATATTATCAGAACTATCGGGGATCAAAGTATAACAACCGTCCTCCGTCAAGTTCATAGCCACACACAAACCTCCTTGTTTGGCTAAAATATAGTCAAGAGCCATGTCATGTTTCAACAACGTCAGTCTGTGACTCCTCAGAGTATTTGACAGAAGACTGAATCCTCGTATAGTCTCATTTGCAAAGCCCTGCAATGTATAAGTAATATTATCAATGTGATCTGCCAAAAACGTCACACCATACCATGGAAAAAGTCCAAGTCCCCACTTCTCACCTAAACTTATCCGCCAATGGTAGGATTCAAGATTATTAAATTGTGCCATGCCCCTCTTCACTCTATTTCCAAAACCAGAATCAGAATGAGCTGTAGCGGGTGGTTCTCCTTTTTGGATTGTAAACACCTCATATGGAAGTTTTAGCATCGCCATGTAACAGCATCCTATCCATCCATAAGGTAAAAATATGTAGGCCTTATCACCACAAATCCACCAAATATCTTGAAAATTCCATATAGTCACATTGCCAGGCAACAGCTGATCTCTTACCCTCAAAGTTCTACCCTTTTTACTAGATGGCACAGCAAAGGTTACTTCATATATGTTTCCACTAACCTTACGGTCATGCTTATCTGAAGACATCATGTAGTCATCACACTCTGATATCCCCATAAACATCCCTGGCCCATCATACGTCCTATTTGAACAAAAACAGCTGTTTGCCCTCACGGGTCTTACCTCCATTGCTTCAGGGATTGCTGTTAATTTATTTTCCTTCTGATCTAACAAATTCACATAAGGTAATTCATTTATCCAAGAACAATTAAGTCTAGGTCTAAACAACTGCGACGCCCAAGACATCACTATATCTGTCGATGATTGTTGCTGATACATTAGCCATGACAGAGCATAAGATTGACACATAACGGATAAAGGTTGGGCCACCGTTTCTAAAATTGAATCCCACGTGCCTGGTGCCGGGACTTTCAACAAGCATGGACCATCCAATTTCTTAAGTGATCTTACAGAATGAGTTAACTGCTGGAACCATAAATTCCTACCTGCCCAATTATCTGTAATTTTCAAAACAGAAGAATCAAACCCATATGCCTTCCACGTAGCTTCCCTCTTCTGTAACGAGCGATATTGATTAGTCATATCATCTGGTGTTTGATCAAAAGTAAAAGCCTCATTTTGTACCTGTGGGATAATATTCTGAATGATTTCAGATGGCTCTTTATCATTTTCTCCTCCCATTTGCTCCCCAGTTTCCGGCTGTAACATAGATTTCTGAGTTACATCTACCATACCCCTTACTTCCTGGAAGGTTGTAGTCAGCATCTGCATCTTATTGACAATAGTTGTTACTGCCGTAGTAACAACATTCAGTTCTTCTGAAGTTACTGCTGACATAGTTGAGTTAGCTGATGTATTAACTCTCTTAGTTATTTCCAAGGGCAAAGTGACAAATTTCCTCTGTATATTACTCACTCTTGGAGTGACTACTGTAGTATATTGTTCCTGAACTGCTTTGGTGGCTTGTGACACTTCAATTAGCCCTAAATCTTTCATCATAAGCGTCACCTTACGGGTCACATAACCTTGTATCCCATGATTTCGAAGCGGAACAAACTTTAACTCTGGATTTAAATAAATGCAACTATATTCCCCTAGATCTTCCCAAGTAGCATTACGCAACAAAAGTGAACAATCACCCACAATTTTCCACCGCTTCATATCATTAAACAGAGAATACTTTCTTTGACTAGGGGGTACACCCTCCTGTCCTGATAACAACACATCTTCACCGCGACTGTTTACCCACTTGGGAGGCATATTACCACCAGAATTCCATCTTTCACACTTACAAGGAAGATATGCCGAACCTCCAAACTTAACCTCTACCACAATAGACAATAAAGTCGGCGTCGGGGAAACCATCTGAGGCGCCACTGTAGTCAAAGGTGTTACATTTATATTTTTAGAAACTGTTGAGGGGAGCTGAGCTGCTAACTCTCCAAGAGGTACTTCAATCTTAGTTTTCGTAATGTTTTGGTCTGACTCTTTTCCAAACTGGCCTGGCGCTGTTTTGTCTAAGTGGAACACTGGCTTCTCCTGTAACAGAGGTGCAGCCCTTGGTGACCTCTGCGGTTTCACATTCCACTGAAATAGGCCCCACTGTTTCTGGGACATATTGAAAGTCAATGACCCCAAATCTTCTTTCCTGCCCATCAATTGCAGGGTCATATCTGGCATTATCAGAAGAGTACACATAATCATCATCATTGGCCATTGAATGGACAACATCTCCCTCTGGGTTTTGGTTCTGGATATTATCATCCGGCTCTCTTGAGCCTTCAACATTTTGGCTGTCCACGAGTGGCACCTCTTCACTGGGCGCTTTAACACAATGTGATAAATGATACCACGTCGGAGACCCTTTAACTTGGACAGCTGTTCCTGTACTACGAACCACTTCAAATGGTCCCTCACGGCGTTCGTTATACCACTTTCTAAATACCTTCACGAACACCTTGTCCCCAGGTTGCACTGTGCTCCTTCTTTGCTCATCAAGCTTCTCCTGCACCTCTTCTCTCCTTTGCCTGTCAGAAACATATGTGGATAATGATAAACTGCTCCCAAACGTTGTTTAATATTCGATCTGGAAGTCCCCACCTGCTTATGACCTCTCTACACAAAAACTTAGCCACTGACTGAGCGTCTTTCCGCTTGGTTGGACAGGCCTCCGCCATCGTGGAAAATCTATCCACAACCACTAGCATGTATCGTTTCCCTTCAACTGGTTTGATCATGTCGACAAAATCAACAACCAACTTCACGATAGGACCCCTTGGGGTGGGAATGTAACCAGGAAGAACAGTCACACCCCTACGGACATTATTTTTCAAACAGATTGTACACCTGCTTATGACATAGTCAATCTGTTCAAGCAAATAAGGTGCCCAAAAACCATACTCCTGTGTGATTTTTCTCTTAACCTCCCCCCTTGCAACATGGGCCAACCCATGTGCTTCCTGAATCATCAGACCTAACAGGTCCAGAGGCGCTACTAGCAGCCCCTCATGATTCCTCCAAAGACCTGTAGAATCCTTAACAGCACCTCGGTCTAGCCACAACTGTTTATCAGTCATAGGAGCAGCTTCCTGCATCAAAATCCCCTCCTTAAGCGTAATTTTATCTTCCAAGTCCACCCCATGAGTGACCAAAAGAATCTTGCCCACTTTGTTAGCTCCTGTGACAGTTTTTGCAGCTTCATCAGCAGCTTTGTTCCCTTGTGTCACTCTTGACACATCTGTTTTATGAGCTGCACATTTAGCTATCGCTATCTCTTTAGGCCTCATCATAGCATGCAACAGTTTTATTATTTGGGCATGATGTTGTATTGGAGAACCATCTGTTTTCTTAAACCCCCGACCTTTCCACACTGCTCCAAACAAATCACATACATTATGCGCATATGCAGAATCAGTGTAAATTGTCACTCGCTGTCCGTCTACCAATAAACATGCTTCTGTTAGACCCACAAGTTCTGCAAGCTGTGCAGACGCAGGCTGTGGTATTACTTCCACTTTTTCAACAACAAATCCAGTTCCTTGAGCTTTCACTACTGCATAGCCGGCACACAATTTATCTCCCACACGATAACAAGACCCATCAGTCCAATACTCCAGGTCTGCCTCACGTAGAGGAAGAGCCTGCAAGTCTGATCTAAGCCTTGAGTATTTCTCCGCCTCTTGAACACAATCATGTGGCTCACCATCCTCTGAAGTTGGCAAGTTCTCAGCTGGATTTACTGTATCACACCTCACCAGGGTGACATCTTCCTGCTCTAAAAGCCTGTGATAGTCTCTAAGCCTTGGCATAGTCAATGTGTATTTTCCATAATTCAGTAGATTCCTGATACTATGATGGGTAAGAATTGTCACTGGGTAACCCATTGTAACAGATGATGCTTTTTCATACATTAGATAAACACCCACCAGGGCTCTGTAGCACAGTGGTAGCCCTAGCTCTACTTCTGAAAAGGCCATTGAATAATAGGAAATAGGTTGCGGATTTGATCCTGTACCTGTCGGCTGACAAAGGACTGCACATGCATATTTACCTCCAGTGGAAGTAGACACATATAACAAGAAATTCTTAGAGTAGTCAGGCAGTGTGAGCGCTGGTGCCTCCTGTAACCTCTGTTTGATTGTTTCGAATGCCACAAGGCCTTCTTGTGTCCAGGAGAGATTGCTATGAAGTTGAGCATTCCCAGCATCTTTAACCATTGCTCTCAAAGGCCCTGTTAAGCTAGAATAATCCTCAACCCATGCTGAAGAATATCCAGCAATACCCAGAAATGTCAACATCTCTCTGACAGTTCTAGGCTTCGGAGCCTTACGAATAGCCTCCAATTGACAATCAGAAATGCTTCTGTGTCCATGCGTTATTGTCTGACCCAAATAAACAACTTTCTCTTGGCAATATTGCAACTTTTTCTGTGAGACCTTATGCCCCTTTTCTGCCAATATCTGTAGCAATTTAATTGAGTCTTTATGACATGTTTCTTTATCTTTTGAACAGACCATAATGTCATCGACATATTGAATCACAGTACTCTGCAATACCTGATCTATTCCCACGAGATCGTCTTTCAATACTTTATTAAAAATATGAGGACTATGTTTAAACCCTTGTGGCAATCTCTCTTACTCATAGAACTGTCCTTTATATGTGAATCCAAATAAACCCTGACTTTCTATACTAAGCGGAACGCTAAAAAATGCACCACACAAATCTAACACCGTGAAATATGTTGACTCAGGAGGGATTTGGGCTAACAAAGTATGTGGATCTGGAACGTCTGCTGGGAAATCAGTTACCAATTCATTCACTGCTCTCAAATCATGAACCATACGATAAGTCTCATCGGGTTTCTTCACAGGCAACAGAGGTGTGTTACTCCGAGGATTTGTTACTATCTTCAACACACCTGCTTTCAAAAGTCCTTCAATTTGTGGTTCAATTCCTCGAATGGCTTCATCCTTCAGTGGGTACTGATACTTCCAAGGAGGGGCAGCTCCTGGTCGAAGTTCAACTTTCACCGGTTGGGCTGACTTCACCCGTCCAATATCGGTACTGTGTCGAGACCACAAACATTCTGGAACTTGTCGCAACATCTCCTCTTTCATAGGATCTGATTCCATTTTAGCACTGCAAATAGATTCATGTGTCATCCGTACAGCTTGTGGCTGTCCATGTCCTTTAGCTGAAATCATGATTTTGAGGAATCGCTGATCTGCACTCCTCCAAATTGCCAAATTCTCTTTTATCGGTAGAAAAACAGCTTCCTCTGCTTCTTTCATCATTTCCCCTATGTGTTTCTGCTCATAGTCCTCAGAAACCAACAAAGTCACATGTGGCACACTCTTTTCAATGTTGAATTCTTTCTCCAAATAATCATCGATGTTTATCTTCATAGCTGCTCCTTGTGGGCCCAAAATTATGCAACTTGAGCTTAGTTGAATTTCCTTTGGTTGATGAGCCAACCATTCCTCTGGGTTTGATTGGGTAGCATTCTTGAAGTACTTGAGCGTACAATGAAATGGATACTCTGGAAGTTTCGCATCTGGCATGTTTGCCACAATAAATTTCTCCCATATCTTAGCCGGCTCCAAAAAATCTGCACTGAGATTTCCAATCCAAAATACTGAAGAGGATCTCTGTTTTCATCAATAATTGGTGAACTGTTTCTTTTGGCACTTCTATCAGACAACCATCTGGTGTACACTTTATTGTGCAATTCAATCTACACAAAGCATCTCTTCCCAATAAGGCAATCGGTGTATGTTCTGATACCAATATGGGTATTGTAGTTTTCTGATTTTTATAGCAGAGCTCAATTGGTTCCGTGAGAGGAATCAGCTGTTTCACTCCCTCAAACCCGATTGTCCGAATCAGTTGATTGGACATAGGAAGATGTGTAGCATCTTCAGGCCGAACACAGGTGAAAGCAGCTCCGCTATCCGCCATCACTTCCAATGGTCGATTATTTACTTTCACCTCAATTGTTGGATCTCTTTCCGGCCCTGATGCTACCAGCTGACACCCCCCTTTCGGATTTTCTGGGCACCTCTAGAATCCTTGCTCAGGGCCCCTATGGGGGTTCACCAGTCCCCCAAGTGACCTTGGCTGGCCCCTGAATCCTCCTCTGAAGTTTCCTCCTGGCCTATTGCACTCGCGGGCAAAGTGACCAACCTGTCCACAATTATAACACACTTTTGGAGGCTGCTGGAAGTATGGGTTAAATCCTCCTCTGAATCCTCCTCTAAATCCTCTTCCTGAGCGTCCTTGTCCCCTTCCTCTCCAATTCTGTGGCTGTCCATAAACTGGCTGTGGATATGACACAACTGGAACCACTAGTGGTGGTTGAGGCAATTGCGGCTGAACCGGGTTCAACTGAAGCTGTGGTGGAGATTGTTGCTTTGGTAAACACTGATCCTGCATAACCAGAGCCTGGTTCTTTTCCTTCTTCTTATTTTCTACCAGTTGTATTTGATTTAGTTTTCTGAGTGTTACTTGATCCTGTTCTTTCTGGTCATGTTCCTTTTTCCTGTATAGATCCACTTGATGGGCTATATGATCTGTATAGACCCCTATTGCCATGCTTCCAAGGCCAACCACCTCTGCCAGCTTACTCCTCACGGGTGGGGGCAGCCCCATCTGCAATTTAGCTCGCAAAATTGACCGCTCCATTTGGCTCGCCTCTGGATCGTTCCCTGTAATATTCCTCCATACCTGATGAGCTCTTGACACATAAGCTCTCGGATTCTCTTCTTTCCCCAATGGATCAATCAGGATATTGTCAGGATGCACATTTGTCGGAAACGTGTCTTTCAGTGCTCTCCACAATCGATTCCTACTCGCAGCAAACAACTCAGGATCATTTACAGCAGTCCCCACATAGCGATTAAGTCCAGCTCTCTGAAAGATGTCTTCCATTCCAGGAATTCCAAGGAGATTAGCAAAAAGTCTCTTAATATCTCCTATAGCTGTTTGTGTTCCCACAGTAATTTCCTCCAACTTTGAGATCCAAGGATGTGCTCCATCTTGAAGAGTAGGCAACTTCTCAAGTATATCTGACATATCAGTATGCTGCAAAGGCTGCCAGATTCTGTCCTCGGATTATCACTGGCAGCATCTTCTCACTTGTGCTCCCTTTTCTTGGACGTAATGCATACTTACTTTCCAATTTTTGGGGCCCTTTTTTCCGCAATTTCTCCCTCTGTATTGTCAGCTTCTCAAACTGTTCTTCCAATTCTTTTATTTCTTCTGGATCAGTTGACTTCTTCAAGGATGATGCACATTGATTCATATCTTTTTCTATTTCTTCAGTAGTTATTACAGGATATAATCGCCTTGAAACTGAAGCACCTTTACACTCCCACTCTTCATCACTGTCTCCATCTTCACTTTCATCAGAGATCTGATCTCTTATGTCCTTCTTCTTCCAACTTCCATCACCCCTTCTTTCTGCTCTGGCCAACCGCCGTCTGATCACAGGATCATATCCACCCATGATTTCTTCTGAATCACTTTCATCATCTTCCATTCTCCTAAACCTTGCTCTACCCTTAGTTTCCAAACGTGTCTTTTTCTTCTTACTTTTGGAGCTTGGAGTCATTTTTATAGTTGTTTCTGCTTGTCCTCTCTCTATGATTTGTTCATCTTCATCTCTGATGCAATAATCACTCTCCTGAGTGATCACTGGAAGCTGAGGATAGATGTCCTTAAACTCCGCCCCCTCCTCATAAGGTGGAGGTCTTTTTGCTGAATCCGTATGTGAGAAGGGTGTGTTGACTGCTGCCATTAGTTTTTCTGTCATCTTTGCCTGTTTTGCCATTTGCTCTTCACCTCTGTCCCTCTTATCTTGAATATCTTTTATCAGTTTTTGTCCCTCATGTTCAAATAACTTAAGAACACCCAGTTCTCTTGGTCTTTTTTCTTTACGTCGTTCCCCTTTTCTCCCCTTATTTTGATCTGCCTTATACGTGGACACAAGCACTTGCATTATTTTAATTACATCTGGGTTAAGAGTCCCTTCCACTGGCCATGGTTGTTCAATGCCAGGCCAACGTTTATGCCATTTTCCAGATAATTTTGCAATACCATTAACTAAAGGATTATTTTTCTGCACTACATCAACTGGAGTAATTACTTTCATAGTTTTATTGTCCTTTTTCCGCATTGTGACAACCCTTTTATAGTTACTTATTGTAAATTATTTTTTTTTATTATTTATTTGTTTATTTTTCCTCACAGCCGTTAATAAAATGCCAAAGGAATCTGTCAACTTCAGAGCAATCGCAGAAGACTCGCTATCCAGCAATCACACAGCGCCAACTACTGCCTAATGAGCACCCAATTTAAGTTTTATCCCCACAATAATCTTGATACCCAAATTCCAACACCACTTCAAGCCAAACAACCCACTCACAAAAAAACTCCAATATGTAATATTCAAATACATTAACTGATCAGTCCGTTGCCAAGTCTCCCATTAACTAGTCATAACATGAAATATGTCAAGCACACACAAACAAATGAATTCCCCTTATTAAAAATGCGTCTCTAATATCCCAAAAAGACGCCAACTAAATGTATATCAACAGTGATAATAGTAAATGAATATAAACACATACACACAGGCGTTGTAAAGAATTTGTGGATTGAACAGTACTGGCCAGACTAGATCCGGGGCTGCAATCTCTGTCACCTAATGCGCTGGCCAGCGCTGCCTCTCTCTCTCTCAAACCACAGAGGAACAAGGACAAAAACACACAACAACAACTTTGCCCTTTTATGTAATCACAAAGTACATGAAGGTTAAATACCAAATAAAGATGCCTTTAGAAAAGGGTATTCGCACATAAAGAAAACAACATGAAATACACGTAACATATAGAAGTAACTTAAGCTAAGACAAAGTAACTGCTGATTATGAAATAACCCAAACCGTACAGCCGCACCAATCCCCATATAATTAATGTGACTTTAACAAATCTTATAACACAACACCCCTTGGCCAAGTTCCCCTTTTCTATTATCTTACATGTATACAATTCCCTTAATTCTCACCTATCATCCTCTACATATACCCTCTCATACACAGCAGAGCCACAGCAGAGCCACAGCAGAGCAGCTCTTCACACACACTACACCCTATCCTATTTCTCACACACACACACACACACACTGTAGCTCTCCAGTCAACAATAATGCATTCTTTCACACTAAGCATGCTACCGACGCTCCTTTTCCTTAACTATTTCCTTTATTATTCCTTCCTAAATTTATGCTACCTCGAGTTAGTAGATATTTAATGAGAGGCTTACTCGGACATGGTTCGTCAACACATGAAGCGGACGGTAACTTCAATCAAACGTTATTCTACTAACTCCCAGTTCCTAGAACGGACCGAAAAGTCACCTAGTTCCTTTCCAGGATTTGCGGCCCATCTAAGATTGCCTTTTTTAAAGGGCTTTTTGTCCAGATCTGCGGCGTCCTAATCCTTATTTTATTCCTTATTCCTTAACCTTATACTATATCCTTCCTTACTCTTACTAAATTTGCTCAAACCGAATGACCCTGGCCAGGGTTGCACTCTCTAGTTTTTTCCTTATTCCAATTTGACTATTCCCTAAAGCCTAGTCTCACGCGACAGTAGCCTCCATCCCATTTGACTTACGGTTATAAGAATCTGAGGGCCCATATTCTTGATGTTTGCAAAGCTATTTCAGCTCACTGTCCGTTACCTAGGCTGTTCCTTTTTCTTCCTTTTATTTCTATCTATCTTTCTTCACTATATTCACACACACACTTATTGCGTCATCTACAACGCACTCAAAATTTAGAACGGAGTCTTCTCACACATCCATCCGCAAACACTCACGTAGGATCGAACCGGTGTACCTTTCAACGCACACACAGACACACGAACCAACCCACGCCCACAGTTTTAGTGAGAACTCACCATATACGCCAGCGTCTGGAGCGGGAGTCAGCTCGAGCCCGTGATGGAACGATGACTTTAGGCACAACACGGTCCCATCTGGGGTGCCAGATTTCTGTGGTGTCCAACAATAATGCTGCGGTGATGTGTTGAGAAGAAATCCGCTTGACACTGTTCTTGATCTCAAAAATTTATTAAATCAAAAAAGTTCAGCATCAATGACAAGCTCTGCAGCAGCTTGGAGAGTGACCCAGCCCGATGACCACTCTGCCTCACTGTTCATTACACATAGCTTATATAGCACATGTTAAAACATCTGTTAGGTACCATAAAAGGTTTGGGTCTGCAAGGTGAGAGGTCAACCCCTTAACAGGATGCAGTACTATTTAGGTTGTAAAACAAGGGGTCAGAAGTCAAATACCATAAAGGAGTTCGGCTCCTACATCCTGTAAAAAAGTCACTGACCCTTTATCTTGTTGATACAGCTGCCACTTTAAACTGTTGTGAGTAGAATGCACAGACATTAGATACTATTACAGTCAAATGCATGAGTACTAGACACCACACATGCACATAAGACGACTGCTGCCCCCGCGTGCACGCCCCCGATGATATTGTCCATCATGATGTTTCATTGTAGACATCGTTCATTGGAAATTTTGTAGACATCACTCAACCTTAGTCTTTATATGAAATGCAGCTGTTTTGTCTAGAAGCTTCCACATCAGTAATCTTCAGAAACCTTCCTTCAGATCCACATTTAAAGGTTCATTCTGACTTTGTTTCTTCCTCCAGGTTGGAACATGGTGGAGTGCGGAGGCTGAAACCTGGTCTGAGGAAGTGTAAGTGTGTTTTCACTTTGACTTGAAAACAGTGCATGTTAAAGTAGTTTAAAGCAAAAGCTTAGTTCTCAGTTTTAAAGAAGATTCAAAAAGAAATATCACTCTGAAGGTCTGGTCTAATTAACAACTCTGTTAATTAAGACAAATAAACCCATCAGGTGTGTGAGATGATAAACTGCTGCTGTGTTGTGTCTCGTTCTCTCCATCAGATGCCTGTGAACTCACACTGGACACAAACACAGTACACAGAAACCTCAAACTGTCTGGTAAAAACAGGAAGGTGACAGTAGTGAGAGAGAAGCAGCCATATCCTGATCATCCAGAGAGGTTTGTGAACTGGTATCAGCTGCTGTGCAGAGATGGTCTGACTGGTCGCTGTTACTGGGAGGTCAAGTGGAGAGGAGGAGTTTATGTATCAGTGAGTTACAAAGGGATCAGGAGGTTTGGATGGACTGACGTCTCCTGGAGTCTGGAGTGTTCTGACGTTTCTGGTTACTCTGCCTGTCACAATAAGAGACGTACAGTCCTCTCCTCCTCCTCCTCCTCCTCCTCCTCCTCCTCCTCCCCTCCTCCTCCTCCTCTAACAGAGTAGCAGTGTATGTGGACTGTCCTGCTGGCTCTCTGTCCTTCTACAGAGTCTCCTCTGACACACTGATCCACCTCCACACCTTCAGCACCACATTCACTGGACCTCTTTATCCTGGCTTTGGGTTCTCGTCTGGTTCCTCAATGTCTCTGTGTTCTCTGTAGGAACGAGAGTCTCGTCTTGTTACAGAAACACACAAACAGTTTTTTAAGTCATACTAACTCAAAATTATGTTTTCATTCAGCTTTTTGGGGCGAAGTTAAAGGTTCAGTATTTAATATTGACAGAAATGTAATATCCATAACTGTGTTTTCAGTGGTGTGTAAATACCTTACATAATGAACTGTTATGTTTTTATTACCTTAGAATGAGACTTTTCTATCCTTGTACATGGACGTCAAAATGTTTCTACAGTTTTTAAACCGGCACTGAAGTTGACTGTTTTCTGCTGGACAGGTAATTAAGTTAGAGCAACTTCAGCAATGCAAATAAAAACTGTTGTTTGAAAGCTTTAGCTTGAAGATGGGCTTAGTCACTGAGAAAAGTGACGTGTTTTGTCAATGTGGTGAAACTGGATTGTAATTTCATTAACATTTTTCAGTGTGTGTTTTGGTTTTGCTGTGTTAACAGAAATGTGCCGCTTACGTTTGTGAAACAATCAGCTGATTCATTGGCAATAAAACTTATAGCATGTAAGTTCATATCAGCAGATAAACTTCACATTTTACTGCTGGAAAACACTTTGATGCTAACTGCGTTATGATAACAAGACTGTGGGGGGAGGAGCCCTGATCCTCACCTGCCTTTGGAAACTTCATGTATTAAGTGGTTTATAATGGGCTCTGGTGCAGAAACACTGAGCTTACTTTTTTTGTCAGTGGTCATACTTGCAGTAGATGAAATAGTTTGAGATGTTTTTTTTGCTTTGGTATGTTAGTCTAGATGAGCCAACCAAACAGTACAGTAAAACAGTGTATTACAGGAGCATGAGACATCATGTAGTACGTCATTTATTGTTGCTGTTTGTTGATGAGCAATTAACAATATTTGCAAAATTTTATGGTTTTACTGAATAATTAAATAAAATAAAATTTCTTAGTATCGATCTAAAGAAACCTCATTTCTTGACTGGAGTCGCGCTTGGAGTACCTGTGTCCGAAATCACCACTCATTCACTACTAACCACTCTCCGTCTAGTGACTATGTAGAGAACTGTATAGACACTACAGAAGTTAATGTCTGTTTTTTGTTACTTTTAAGAATTATAGCACTTTTCATTACATTTAATCTTAATTAGTAATTTTGTACTTACATCAATGTAAATATATACAATAACCACATGACAATATTCCAAATTCTGTCAACATTTTAAGATAATAAAACCTTTCTTAATTTCTGTCCATCCATCGTCTCCCGTTTATCTTGCGTACAGGCTCGCGGGGGGCTGGAGCAAATCCCAGCTGACATCGGGCGGAAGGCGGGGTACACCCTGGACAGGTCGCCAGTCCATCGCAGGAATTTCTGTCCAGGCCTGGACTGGTAATCTGGCATACCGGGCAAATGCCCGGTGGGCCGGCGACTTGGAGGGCGGTCGGTATAAGTAATCATGGGTTTTGGGGGGTTTTTTGGCCAACGACCGGCCCATAAAGCAGGGACAGCGGCCCATTGGTTCATTTTCCATACTGACACTGGGCTGGCCCAATCATCTCTTAACAGGCTCCACCCTCCCCCTCTGTTTCTTGTGTCAGATGCAGTCAGTGGCTCAGAGCCAGAGATCTGTTTAGGATGGATAAACAAAAGCGCAAGGGCAAGGGTGGTGCGGAGAAGTTGCGGGCAAAAAAAAGTGTAGAGGTTGAAGCCTCAACATGTTCAAAAATGACAGACATGTTTAGTGCCGCAGCTTCAGTTTCCAAGCCTACAGTACCTGACGACATTTTGCACAAACGGGCGAACATAGACATAGAAGGAGAGGTGACCATGGCGGCGCCGCCGGCGGCAACCAGGCAGAGGAGCAGGTGTCTGACAGTGAAGTCAAGGAGGGACAGAGTGAGCAGTAGGGCTGAACGATTAATTGCATTTGCGATATAATCGCGATGTAATAAAACCAGATTTTCTAATCGCAAAGGCGGCGATTATACTCTGGTCACATGACACCCAAGCGGAAAGCAGTCTGACGAAGTTAATGCTTCGTCTGCACGTTACGCTGTAACTTGCCTTCTTGTTGTAAAATGGCCTTAAGCTTGACAGAAGCTCAGCTACTTAAACTTTAATGTCACATGGAATGAAAGTAGCAGCCGCCACCGCGGGTAACTTGGTGGTGGTGGGTGAAGTCGTCGGGCCATCCGCGGCTTTGATGGACGGAAAAATGCTCAACAGAAAGAGGCGTGTATTAAGGTAAGCGTATTGTGGCGATCAGTGCCTGCGTCACACACACAGCCACCAGTCAGCTCAGGAAATATCTGTAAATTTGCGTTTCAAACTAAACGCCGAAAGAGACCCAGTGTGTCCCGAGTTACAGCCTGGTTACAGCCGGTGCGCCGCTCACCAGCATCGGATGCTCCAGGGGAGGAGGGGGGCTCCGGTGTTGTCGGAGAATTACTACGCTTGTCTATTAAACACGAGAGGCGTCACTCTGTTCTATTTTAGTTAGCCAACTTTTGAATTGAACCTCAAACTGAGTATTTTTAGTTTGCTTACAGGGATACAGAAAGATGGACTTCAGGAGATCTGAACTGAGATCAGGACTCATTAACTGGTGGTTGAACTGTAGGTTTTGTATTGACTGTCACTGTGGTGAAAAGGTAGGCCGACCTGATGATATTATATCATATTATTTAATGCCATGACTTGACTGAAATTGTCTTTTTCATATTATTATAATTTGATATATCTTATTGCTCATAATAATAATTATACCTAATTCATCATAACACAGGCCTGAGCCACAAGACAGAGCAGTGTTTAATCTATCTAATATTGTGTTGGTCATACTATACACTGATTTACTGCTTGTCCGTTTTGAATAATACAGAAGGTAAAGAGCTTAAAAATAATCGCACATTAAATCGTAATTGCAATATTGGTAAAAAAAAAATCGCGATTAGATTATTTTCCAAAATCGTTCAGCCCTAGTGAGCAGGAGAGTGTAATTGAAATGGTAAGCATGGTAGGGAGGCAGTGTTAATCAGGGCGGGTGCAGGAGGATAGTGAATGGGCCTGGCTGGGCCACGAGTCACGACGAAGATGATGATGATGATTTACCTAAATTAATGAATATTTTAATAAGACAACATAATCGTTGTCGCTATTATAATGTCTGTCCGATTGTCACCTAACATTACTGCACTGACAGTGCTGGCCACTCTGTAAAATAACACAGCATAAGCTATTTTGCACTGTTTTTGTAGATAGGATGGTTCCTTCCAAGGATGGTTTGTACTGGTTGGTTGTGTCCGCCCTATTGTGGTGGGCCGGTCTGAGCAAAAATGCCAGGGCCGTTTTATTGTCCCAGTCCAGCCCTGTTTCTGTCTATTCATTTTTGTAAATGACACCTGTACATGTTGTTATGTGGCTCATATGTGTAAATTTTACGTTTGTGTTGTTTCATTGATGGCTTTTGCTCTGGTATTTCCTGTGTGGCCGTTTCAGTAAAAAGTCGGGTATGGCATGTTATTATCGCGTTAATTAGCACCGACAATTATTTTATTGCACATTAATGCAATTTTTTTATTATTATTATTTTGAAAGTCCATTGCTCACTGGCTCTGAATAAACATCTAGTCAAACCATGAGCATAAGCCTGCAAACCATCCACTCAAACAAGCAGCGGAGGGAGGCTTCGGCAGACTGCGCTGTCTCTTTTTACCGTATTTTTCCACCCGCGATCCCTTATCACGACAGCAGCTTGCTTGTTAATGACGCAGCCAATCAAACAACTCAAACAACTGAAACCAACATCTGCACCGTGTGTTCAGTGCTGCTTTAAGGTCACCTGGTCCACCGCGACTTGTAACGTCATTTCAAGTTTTTAACCGAGTGGAGTCTGTGCGAGTGAACACGTGCACATAAGACGACCGCTACAACTGAACTGAACTGCAACATTTTTTTATGGTGTTGCACAAACAATTTTTCAGAGTTTCATATTTGTCAGTGTTCTCCCAGTATACTAGTTTGTTTTCTGCTCTGAAACTCTGAAAATCTCTGAAAAACTATTAAGGTTTTTCCAAATGATGGCTCTGCTCTAAGGCTGCGTGACAACGCTGCCACAAACTTGAAACCTCGTAACTGTGGGCGTATCTCCACAAAACTCAGCTCTGAAAAAATAGTCTGCTATATGAGAGCAAATGTCATGTAATGTAATAAAGTTTCGCCCTTTCAAACCTCAATTTTCAGAGTTTCAAATCCTTTGCACACCAGTTTTCAGATCACCATTTACAAGGTTTCAAACCTGACAAACAAACTAATACATTGGGAGAACACTGACAAATTTGAAACTCTGAAAAAGTTTACGCAACATCATAAAAAAAATGTTGCAGTTCTGAAAACTCAAAAACAATATAATGTTTGCAGAGATGTTTTTTAAAACATTTTACAAGCCTGCAAATCTTAGTTATCGATCTTGCAAAACTTTTTTTTGGTAAGGTTTGGAGTTTTCAAACACTTAGTTTCAACCTTTCAGAACTTTATTTTCAGTTTTGATTCATGGCAGAATATTCTTCCATTAGTAACAAGGCGGTGTAATTGGTTAAATCAACACGTTAATTGTATTAAGCTGTTAATAATACGTTAATCGTATTATTAACAGCTTTAAATGTGCTCCAAATTTCTGGAGGAACTGAATCCCAAAACATTTCTAGAAAACTTACGAAAATGTTGAGCTTAGGGTAAATATAAATAAAGGAAATAATAATACACATAATTATTGTACAGAAGACGTAAATATCCTGCTTAATTAAATGTCTATGAAGTCTTTGCAGTCATCCAGGTCATAGTCCAAGGAGTTTTCAAATCAAGGGCGACTGGATTTGGCTGAAGATCCCTGAAGACGTTTCGTTTCTCATCCGAGAGACTTCTTCAGTTCTGTGGGGTCGTTATAAAGGTGGTGGATCCCGCTTGGTTTGTCGGTGCTCCTGGCTGTTGGAAGGACAGTCATTGTGGTCATTATGGTCACCTTAGGCCTCAGGTTACTCCAACGGATACCTGCACTCTCCCCAAGCAACTCACGGAGCTTCAGGGTGCAGTGAGATACCTCGCAGAGGACAGGGAAAGTTGTTTGCTGTGCTTTACCGAAACATGGCTTAAGGAGATGCTTGACAACTTTACAGTCCGGGTCACAGGGTTTAGAGACCCTATAAGGTTGGATCGAGACTCACAGGTAGGGGGTAAAAAATGGGGTGGGGGTGTCGATATAAATAAGAAATGGAGCAGCAACTACACACTCAGAGACTCTCATGGTTCGGAGCACGTTGAACTGTTATCTTTGTCCTTTAGGCCATTCTACCTGCCCAGGGAGTTTGGTCAGGTGTGGCGTATACGGTCAGCCCCGTGCCAACACAAACACTGCACCTATGTCAAATCTTTCGGTTTTAGCAAAGGTTTTGGAGATTTTAGTGTCTGATCAATTAAAAACTTTTCTGGTTTCACAAAACATCCGACATGCAATCTGGTTTTAGATCTGGCCACAGAACAGTTTCTGCCTCTTTAAAAGTCATTGATGACATAAAAGCGGCGTTTGATAAAAAGTCATTCTGTATACCTGTGTTCATTGACCTTACAAAGGCATGTTAATCAAAACCTTGTTGAACATTGCTGTTGGGGATAGAGCTGTAAATTAGTTTCACAGCTTTCTCTCTGTAAGGGGTCTGACCCTGTTGTCCTAAAAAAGGGTCCCACAAGGATCAGTCCTGGGTCCTTTGCTTTTTATCATCTATATAAACAATGTCTGCAGTAAGTTTACTGCTACTCACAGTATCATTTGTATGCTGATGATACAATTATGTATTATTGTGCCTCTACACCTGAGACTGTCTGTGCAAATTTACAATCTGCCTTGTTTGATTTGAAATACAAAAAAGACAAATGCGATGATACTTACACCTATAAATACTAAAGTCCCAGCTCTTGCTTTTAACACATTACAAGATGAAGCCATTGAACTTGTTGATACTTATAAATACTTGGGTATCTGGCTGGACAAAGGTTTTACCTTTAAAGAACATACTGAAGCTCTTGCTACAAAACTTAAATTTACTCTGGCATTCTTATGTAGATTAAAATCTTGCTTTTTTAGGACTACACGGAAAAAATGGTTGCAGGATTATTCCTGTCTCAGCTAGATTATAGTGATATCTATGAATTTGCATGTCCATCTACTCTGTCAAAGCTTGACCCTCTTTATCATGCGGCTCTCAGCTTCATCACAAATACTGCCTATCAGAAACATCACTGCATCTTATACAGGATGGTAAACTGGCCGTCAACTCAGACTGCGCAGGATGCTACATTGGTACATTTTACTTATAAAGCTATTTCAAGTCTTTTGCCTTCTTATATCTGTTTAAAATTTGTTCATATGCAAAGTACACATTGTTTAAGATCTAGTGATGGACTACTGTGTAAGGTCCCAAGAATGAGGACTGAAGCAGGGAAGAGGAGTCTGTCTTTTTATGGCCTTCCTCCTGGAATGAACCGAGTCTAAGCTAAAGATTGGTGCACTAATTTCTCTAGCTGCTTTTAAAAAAAGAATATCTGACATTCTGAGGGACGTACAGTATGTACTTGCTTTTAATTAATGGTAGGTAGATCTCTACATTTAGTCTTTGTTTCATTTGTTCATATATTTTAAACTCATATTTTTTCTATGTAAATATTTTGTAAACTTGTATTTTAATTTATGTAATGTCTTGTTTTTCAACTTATGGTTGAAAAATTGGGTTTTATTTTTGCGAAACAGGACTCCCTTGTAAAAGAGACTGTGTCTCAATGGGACATTTCCTGTTTAACTAAAGGATGTACACCAGATTCTCAGCGTATGGAAAACTTCACTCATAGTGCCAGAACCAAAAATGTCAAGAACATCTGTCTTAAATGAGTTTCTTTAACATCGA
>JALXJV020000003.1:41868806-41912834 GCA_024633595.2 Lepomis macrochirus | reverse complement strand
CAAGACTGATAAAGAGGGTCAAGCTTTGACAGAGTAGATGGACATGCGAATTCATAGATATCACTATAATCTAGCTGAGACAGGAATAATCCTGCAACCATTTTTTTTCGTGTAATCCTAAAACAGCAAGATTTTAATCTACATAAGAATGCCAGAGTAAATTTAAGTTTTGTAGCAAGAGCTTCAGTATGTTATTTTAAAACCTTTGTCCAGCCAGATACCAGAGTATCAACAAGTTCAATGACTTCATCTTGCAATGTGTTAAAAGCAAGAGCTGGGACTTCAGTATTTATAGATGCAAACATCATCGCCTTTGTCTTTTTTGTATTTCAAATCAAACAAGGCAGACTGTAATGAGGCAAAGTCTGACTGCAAATTTGCACAGACAGTCTCAGGAGTAGGAGCACAATAATACATAATTGTATCATCAGCATACAAATGACACTGTGAGTGTTTAAACTTACTGCAGACATTGTTTATATAGATGATAAAAAGGAAAGGACCCAGGAATGATCCTTGTGGGACCCCTGCCTTACAGAGAGAGAGCTGTGAAACCAATTTACAGCTCTATCCCCAACAGCAATATTCAACAGGGTGTTGATTAACATGCCTTTGTAAGGTCAATGAACACAGCTACACAGAATGACCTTTTATC
Source organism: Lepomis macrochirus (assembly GCA_024633595.2). Lineage (NCBI taxonomy): Eukaryota > Metazoa > Chordata > Actinopteri > Centrarchiformes > Centrarchidae > Lepomis > Lepomis macrochirus. The sequence goes on along the minus strand of JALXJV020000003.1, from coordinate 41,912,179 downwards.
AATTGCCGCTTTTATGTCATAACTGACTTTTAAAGAGGCAGAAACTGTTCTGTGGCCAGATCTAAAACCAGATTGCATGTCAGATGTTTTGTGAAACCAGGAAAGTTTTTAATTGATCAGACACTAAAATCTCCAAAACCTTTGCTAAAACCGAAAGATTTGACATAGGTGCAGTGTTTGTGCTGGCACGGGGCTGACCGTCCGCCACAGTGACGAACACCTGACCAAACTCCCTGGGCAGGTAGAATGGCCTAAAGGACAAAGATAACAGTTCAACGTGCTCTGAACCATGAGAGTCTCTGAGTGTGTAGTTGCTGCTCCATTTCTTATTTATATCGACACCCCCACCCCATTTTTTACCCCCTACCTGTGAGTCTCGATCCAACCTTACAGGGTCTCTAAACACTTAGGCCCGTACTGTAAAGTTGTCAAGCATCTCCTTAAGCCATGTTTCGGTAAAGCACAGCAAACAACTTTCCCTGTCCTCTGCGAGGTATCTCACTGCAGCCTGAAGCTCCGTGAGTTGCTTGGGGAGAGTGCGGGTATCCGTTGGAGTAACCTGAGGCCTAAGGTGACCATAATGACCATAATGACTGTCCTTCCAACAGCCAGGAGCACCAACAAACCAAGCGGGATCCACCACCTTTATAACGACCCCACAGAACTGAAGAAGTCTCTCGGATGAGAAACGAAACGTCTTCAGGGATCTTCAGCCAAATCCAGTCGCCCTTGATTTGAAAACTCCTTGGACTATGACCTGGATGACTGCAAAGACTTCATAGACATTTAATTAAGCAGGATATTTACGTCTTCTGTACAATAATTATGTGTATTATTATTTCCTTTATTTATATTTACCCTAAGCTCAACATTTTCGTAAGTTTTCTAGAAATGTTTTGGGATTCAGTTCCTCCAGAAATTTGGAGCACATTTTAAGCTGTTAATAATACGATCGTTAAAAAGCAAAAATTGAGGTTTGAAAGGGCGAAACTTTATTACATTACATGACATTTGCTCTCATATAGCAGACTATTTTTTCAGAGCTGAGTTTTGTGGAGATACGCCCACACAGTTACGAGCTTGCAAGTTTGTGGCAGCGTTGTCACGCAGCCTTAGAGCAGAGCCATCATTTGGAAAAACCTCAATAGTTTTTCAGAGATTTTCAGAGTTTCAGAGCAGAAAACAAACTAGTATACTGGGAGAACACTGACAAATATGAAACTCTGAAAAATTGTTTGTGCAACACCATAAAAAAATGTTGCAGTTCAGTTCAGTTGTAGCGGTCGTCTTATGTGCACGTGTTCACTCGCACAGACTCCACTCGGTTAAAAACTTGAAATGACGTTACAAGTCGCGGTGGACCAGGTGACCTTAAAGCAGCACTGAACACACAGATGTTGGTTTCAGTTGGTGCAGATGTTGGTTTCAGTTGTTTGATTGGCTGCGTCATTAACAAGCAAGCTGCTGTCGTAATAAGGGATCGCGGGTGGAAAAATACGGTAAAAAGAGACAGCGCAGTCTGCCGAAGCCTCCCTCCGCTGCTTGTTTGAGTGGATGATTTGCAGGCTTATGCTCATGGTTTGACTAGATGTTTATTCAGAGCCAGTGAGCAATGGACTTTCAAAATAATAATAATAAAAAAATTGCATTAATGTGCAATAAAATAATTGTCGGTGCTAATTAACGCGATAATAACATGCCATACCCGACTTTTTACTGAAACGGCCACACAGGAAATACCAGAGCAAAAGCCATCAATGAAACAACACAAACGTAAAATTTACACATATGAGCCACATAACAACCTGTACAGGTGTCATTTACAAAAATGAATAGACAGAAACAGGGCTGGACTGGGACAATAAAACGGCCCTGGCATTTTTGCTCAGACCGGCCCACCACAATCTGTCGGACACAACCAACCAGTACAAACCATCCTTGGAAGGAACCATCCTAGCTACAAAAACAGTGCAAAATAGCTTATGCTGTGTTATTTTACAGAGTGGCCAGCACTGTCAGTGCAGTAACGTTAGGTGACAATCGGACAGACCTTATAATAGCGACAACGATTATGTTGTCTTATTAAAATATTCATTAATTTAGGTAAATCATCATCATCATCTTCGTCGTGACTCGTGGCCCAGCCAGGCCCATTCACTATCCTCCTGCACCCGTCCTGATTAACACTGCCTCCCTGCCATGCTTACCGTTTCAATTACACTCTCCTGCTCACTAGGGCTGAACGATTTTGGAAAAACTAATCTAATCGCGATTTTTTTTTTACCAATATTTTTTTTAAGCTCTTTACCTTCTGTATTATTCAAAACGGACAAGCAGTAAATCAGTGTGTAGTATGACCAACACAATATTAGATAGATTAAACACTGTTCTTTCTTGTGGCTCAGGCCTGTGTTATGATGAATTAGGTATAATTATTATTATGAGCAATAAGATATATCAAATTATAATAATATGAAAAAGACAATTTCAGTCAAGTCATGGCATTAAATAATATGATATAATATCATCAGGTCGGCCTACCTTTTCACCACAGTGACAGTCAATACAAAACCTACAGTTCAACCACCAGTTAATGAGTCCTGATCTCAGTTCAGATCTCCTGAAGTCCATCTTTCTGTATCCCTGTAAGCAAACTAAAAATACTCAGTTTGAGGTTCAATTTAAAAGTTGGCTAACTAAAATAGAACAGAGTGACGCCTCTCGTGTTTAATAGACAAGCGTAGTAATTCTCCGACAACACCGGAGTCCCCCTCCTCCCCCCTCCTCCCCCGCAGCCTCCGATGCTGGTGAGCGGCGCACCGGCTTTAACCAGGCTGTAACTCGGGACAGACTGGGCCTCTTTCGGCGTCTAGTTTAAAAAAGGCCAATTTACAGATATTTCCTGAGCTGACTGGTGGCTGTGTGTGTGACGCAGGCGCCGATCGCCACAATGCGCTCACCTTAATACACGCCTCTTTCTTTTGTGCATTTTTCCGTCCATCAAAGCCGCGGATGGCCCGACGACTTCACCCACCACCAAGTTACCCGCGGTGGCGGCTGCTGCTTTCATTCCATGTGACATTAAAGTTTAAGTAGCTGAGCTTCTGTCAAGCTTAAGGCCATTTTACAACAAGAAGACAAGTTACAGCGTAACGTGCAGACGAAGCATTAACTTCGTCAGACTGCTTTCCGCCTGGGTGTCATGTGACCAGAGTATAATCGCCGCCTTTGCGATTAGAAAATTGCGTTTTATTAAATCGCGATTATATCGCAAATGCAATTAATCGTTCAGCCCTACTGCTCACTCTGTCCCTCCTTGACTTCACTGTCAGACACCTGCTCCTCTGCCTGGTGGCCGCCGGCGGCGCCGCCATGGTCACCTCTCCTTCTGTCTATGTTCGCCTGTTTGTGCAAAATGTCGTCAGGTACTGTAGGCTTGGAAACTGAAGCTGCGGCACTAAACATGTCTGTCATTTTTGAACATGTTGAGGCTTCAACCTCTAGACTTTTTTTTTTGCCCACAACTTCTCCGCACCACCCTTGCCCTTGCGCTTTTGTTTATCCATCCTAAACAGATCTCTGGCTCTGAGCCACTGACTGCATCTGACACAAGAAACAGAGGGGAGGGTGGAGCCTGTTAAGAGATGATTGGACCAGCCCAGTGTCAGTATGGAAAATGAACCAATGGGCCGCTGTCCCTGCTTTATGGGCCGGTCGTTGGCCAAAAAACCCCCCAAAAAACCTGTATTACTTATACCGACCGGCCCTCCAAGTGCGTCGGCCCACCGGGCATTTGCCCGGTATGCCAGATTACCAGTCCAGGCCTGGACAGAAATTCCTGCGATGGACTGGCGACCTGTCCAGGGTGTACCCCGCCTTCCGCCCGATGTCAGCTGGGATTTGCTCCAGCCCCCCGCGACCCTGTACGCAGGATAAACGGGAGACGATGGATGGACAGAAATTAAGAAAGGTTTTATTATCTTAAAATGTTGACAGAATTTGGAATATTGTCATGTGGTTATTGTATATATTTACATTGATGTAAGTACAAAATTACTAATTAAGATTAAATGTAATGAAAAGTGCTATATTTCCCTCTTAAAAGTAACAAAAAACAGACATTAACTTCTGTAGTGTCTATACAGTTCTCTACATAGTCACTAGTCGGAGAGTGGTTAGTAGTGAATGAGTGGTGATTTTGGACACAGGTACTCGAGCGCGACTCCAGTCAAGAAATGAGGTTTCTTTAGATCGATACTAAGAAATTTTATTTTATTTAATTATTCAGTAAAACCATAAGATTTTGCAAATATTGTTAATTGCTCATCAACAAACAGCAACAATAAATGACGTACTACATGATGTCTCATACTCCTGTAATACACTGTTTTACTGTACTGTTTGGTTGGCTCATCTAGACTAACATACCAAAGCAAAAAAACATCTCAAACTATTTCATCTACTGCAAGTATGACCACTGACAAAAAAAGTAGGCTCAGTGTTTCTGCACCAGAGCCCATTATAAACCACTTAATACATGAAGTTTCCAAAGGCAGGTGAGGATCAGTCTTGTTATCATAACGCTGTTAGCATCAAAGTGTTTTCCAGCAGTAAAATGTGAAGTTTATCTGCTGATATGAACTTACATGCTATAAGTTTTATTGCCAATGAATTAGCTGATTGTTTCACAAATGTAAGCGGCACATTTCTGTTAACACAGCAAAACCAAAACACACACTGAAGAAAAATGTTAATGAAATTACAATCCAGTTTCACCACATTGACAAAACACGTCACTTTTCTCAGTGACTAAGCCCATCTTCAAGCTAAAGCTTTCAAACAACAGTTTTCATTTGCATTGCTGAAGTTGCTCTAACTTAATTACCTGTCCAGCAGAAAACAGTCAACTTCAGTGCCGCTTTAAAAACTAGAAACATTTTGACGTCCATGTACAAGGATAGAAAAGTCTCATTCTAAGGTAATAAAAACATAACAGTTCATTATGTAAGGTCTTTACACACCACTGAAAACACAGTTAAGCATATTACATTTCTGTCAATATTAAATACTGAACCTTTAACTTCGACCCAAAAAGCCGAATGAAAACATACTTCATGGTATTTAAAACCATGGATGTGAAGTGATCCTCATAATTCTGAGTTAGTATTATTTAAAAAACTGTTTGTGTGTTTCTGTAACAAGAGGAGACTCCCGTTCCTACAGAGAACACAGAGACATTGAGGAACCAGACGAGAACCCAAATCCAGGATACAGAGGTTCAGTGAAGGTGGTTTTGAAGGTGTGGAGGTGGATCAGTGTGTCAGAGGAGACTCTGTAGAAGGACAGAGAGCCAGCAGGACAGTCCACATACACTGCTACTCTGTTAGAGGAGGAGGAGGAGGAGGAGGAGGAGGAGGAGGAGGAGGAGGAGGAGGAGGAGGAGAGCTTTGTACGTCTCTTATTGTGACAGGAAAAGTAACCAGAAACGTCAGAACACTCCAGATTCCAGCAGTCCTTAGTCCATACAAACCTCCCTTTACTCCTGATTCCTCTGTAACTCACTGATACATAAACTACTCCGCTCCACTCGACCTCCCAGTAACAGCGACCAGTCAGACCGTCTCTGCACAGCAGCTGATACCACTTCACAAACCTCTCTGGATGATCAGGATATGGCTGCTCCTCTGTCACCGCTGTCACCGTCCTGTTGTTGTCAGACAGTTTGAGGTTTCTGTGTACTGTGTTTGTGTCCACTGTGAGTTCACAGGCATCTGATGGAGAGAAGTGATATATTTTTTTGAATCTTCTTTAAAACTGAGAACTAAGCTTTTGCTTTAAACTACTTTAACATGCACTGTTTTTATAAGTCAAAGTGAAAACACACTCACACTTCCTCAGACCAGGTTTCAGCCTCTGCTCTCCACCATGTTCCAACCTTGAGGAAGAAACAAAGTCAGAATGAACCTTTAAATGTGGATCTGAAGGTTTCTGAAGATTACTGATGTGGAAGCTTCTAGACAAAACAGCTGCATTTCATATAAAGACTAAGGTTGAGTGATGTCTACAAAATTTCCAACGATGTCTACAATGAAACATCATGATGGACAGTTTCATCAGGCGCGTGCACTCTGGCAGGGTATTAACTTAGGTTACAAGTCGCGATGAATATTTTATGCACGGACCAGGTAAAACTCCTGGTTTCTTGGTTTGATAAGCGAAGTCATTAATAAGCTCAAGTGCTGCTCACCTGCTGCAGTGATAACAGATAGCGAGTGGAAATATACGGAAAAAAAAGACTTCTCAGTTTTTAGGCGACTGCTGATGGAGAAAATAGATCGTTTACCTGAGGAGTAATGTGAAAGTTTGATTTTTTTTTTTTGCTGGGGGGGGGTTACAATCACGATGCCGGCTCAACGTTGTGATGTCTGTTAGACATCAGTGATGGACAATTGCTGTTTTCAGAAGTTTGTAGCTGGTAAAAACGCTTTGGTGGACACGGACCCTTAACGTTTGTCAATCCAAATATATATTTAAGAGTTGACTTTTCAGGTTTAGGTTCAGAACAAAATGAAATGCAACCACACACAGAAAATGTATAAACAGATATCCAAATATTTAAATTAGAATGTAAACAATAAAATAAACTATGTAAAAGTAGCACTAAAGGAAGGAATAAAAAGGAAAACTAAATTACACAGATACACATATATAGTAAAAAATATTTCCAAAATATGGTATGGTAATGTACAAAATCAGCATAACGGAAAGCTCCACGTCATTTACTTATTGTGGGTGTCATGATCCTGATCTGTCTTAGTTTTTGTTTTAGTCTGTTATTTTCTGCTGCTTTATTCATGCTTGTTTTCTGTCTGCCTATCTGCTAGTGTGAGTTTGTAATCTCTGCCTGTCTTGTTATTTATTTGATTGCAGTCAGTCTGTTATGTGTTTTGCATTCCAGTTCCTGTTTGATTCTTTTCTTGTGGTAAGTTGCCAGTTTCTTGCGTTCAATTCTTATGTCAAAACAAAAGACAGATGCGCACTGAGTGGATTAGGGCAGAGCGACTGATTTAAAAGCAGTCACTTTCACCTCCACTAAGGAAACCCCGTAGGCTGTGGCATTTTCAGTGGTGTAACAGGGACACTGAGCTGCTTCTTGTTAGACACTGTTATTCTTAAAGAGAAATTAGAGAAAACAAACTGTTGCTTCCCTATAAAAGTGAGCCACCACCGTGGTGCTGAAAACCCAGGGTTAACCCCAAAGTTATCTGGATAAGCTCAAATCCTGCTTCGTGGTACAGGTCCCAAGTCTTGGCCCCGCCCTGCTCTTTCCCTGCTGTTTAAATGTTTGTTCTGTTCAGTCTCTGTCTGATCGTCATCTAACGTGGACTGCTCTGGCCGTTCTGTGTCATTTGGATCATCGGCTATGTTTTGTTGGATTACCTGCTCTGTTGTGCTTCTGTTTGGACTTTGGCTGCCACAAATGTTTGTAGTGTGAGTTTTTTTTTTAATGTTAGTTATAATAAACCCTATGAGCTGAAGCTGAACCTGTCTGTGTCCTGCATTTGGGTCCTCAACCTGCTTTTGCCTCCGCACTCAACCTGAACTGTGACAGTGAGGTGCTGTGGATGAATTCAGGAGTGAACCAAAGTGTGGAGATAAGGCCTGCCATGTGAGACAAGCCTCACTCATTTCAAAAACACAACTCTGTCCCCTGCATTGGGTGAAACTGCACCAGATTCGACGGAGGAAATATTTTCTGTTTTTTCTTTTGATGTCCTCCAGCTGCTCTGCTTCAACTTTGGGGATTTATGGAGTTTGTTATTTATTAAATTGTTTGGTTGATTAAGTAACCCTTATATCAGCACCAAGCTTGAGGCAGAGAAGCTGGAGTGTATCAGAGGAAAAAACACAAACATATTACCTTCGTTTCATAACCATAACAGAACTTTCTGTGTGACATACTCCAGGGCCCGTATTCACAAAGAATCTTAAGGCTAAGAGCAGCTCCTAGTGACGTAATTCTAAGAAAATTCTGAGAAAAGTGGGCGTGTACTCTTAAAATTAGAGAAAAAATCCTAGTAAAGAAAAAAGTAATTCACAAAGCATCTTAAGCCTTAAAAGAGCTCTTCAGCTCAGAATTGTTAGGAGCAGCGACGAGGACTTTTAAGAGGCTTAAGAGTTTCTTTAGTAGAGGAGAAAATGGCAGAAAGACGCAGAGGGAGAAGAAATGTGTTGCAGGATGACAGAGAGTTAATCAGACGCTATAGATTAGATCGTGCAGGGATGCGTGTTTGTGACTGATCTTATTAGAGACAGCTAACATCTCCGACACAGGCAGGAATGAAAGGAATCACTACATTAGGATATTTGGCAATAGCAGCGGTGATGATTTGGGTCTGTCACAACCTTCTGTAAGCAGAGTGATCACACAAACAATTAAAACTGATGATACACGGGGCAACTTTTTGAGCAATGTTGCTGGGCAATCTTGCTAGAGGCAAGTCCGACGATGTTTAAATGGATAACGGCGGAGCGGGGCCGGTGGCGGAGTGGCGGGGGAAGGGGATTACGGTCTTTACTCATTATTATTGACGACAGCGTTGCCCTGCACGATTGCTCTAAAAGTTGCTGTGTGTATCATCAGCCTTACAGCACTTTCAGAACCTCTTATTGTGTCGCAGGTCATTTAGTTTCCTCTGGACATTCCCACCTTGCAGGCTCAAAAAACTGCATGTATGAATACAGCAGCTTCCCCTCTTGCGCACAACGAGAATGAACCGTTAATATTTTGCGCTAAGCTCCCTCGTCTGCTTCTCGCCCCGTGCTGTGACACCCGGCCCGAATTTTCCTTTTAGAATTGCCTTGTGTTTCCACTAACTGGTCCAGTTGGGCTTTCTCGCCCTGCTTGGTTTTGATTCCGTGTTTGATCCATTAAAACCAACATTCAAACCACCACTTAAATAGAAACGCCAGCAATCAGTGTAATTGGAAAGAGTGGAACAATTTTTATCATTCTGAGCTAATCAAATACCTGATAGGAAATTAACAGCACGGTAAATAAAAAAACAGGATTTATATACACACATATAATGTGTGTGTGTGTGTGTGTGTGTGTGTGAGAGTGAGAGAGGAGAGAAACGGTCAAATAGGAAATATTACGCATATAATTTCCAAAGTAAAGGCTTAGAATATAACCTACACTAGAATCACTCTTTTTTTTCCTTCTTGGACAACCAACCAATCACAGTCTTCAACAGATTGTGTCATACATAGCAACGGGGTCAACCCCGCCTCCTCACTAAGATAAAAGTTTTTGTCTTTTCCTTGCTCAGAGCTGCTCTCAGATCAGTCCTGAATAGCTCTTAAGCTGAGACTCCTAGGTAAAAGTTTTTAAGCTAAGATAAGAGTTTTCTGAGAGGACTCTTAGATTCTTTGTGAAGACGGGCCCTGGTCTAGCTCAGTGAACCACTGCCTGTTGAGGTACTAGGCTACACAGACCATGATGTCATGAAGGCGGGCAAATTCATGCTTGCACACACATTTACTGAAAGACTGAGCAAAGAGAGAGGATGTTTTTTTTTTCTCATAGTTTGGGATCTTTAGACACACCGGGGACACACAGTCTGTAGACTAAATAGGAACACATTTATTCTTTGTATGGTGGTCTGTTGCTCTTTCATTGTCTCTTGACTGTCACCCCAATAACCAGTGTTTGGATGTCCCATCTTCCAAGCCTTGTCTCCAGTGTTTTCCCAGTGCACTACTTTACTATGCTCCTGTTCTCAGCTCTGGATTTATGGATTATTGTGTTCTGCTTTCTGCAACCTCACTTCACAAAAGTCTCACCTGGTTGTGCAAATAAATGTTTAGAATTAACTTCCTCGGCTCTTGTGTCTGTGTGTGGGCCCAAACCCCCATTCCTGTGGTCGGCCTAAGGGCTGAACAAAATGCTTGAGCTGAGGCTGTTTTTCTTTAACGTCTTGATACATTTCTATTATACTTTAGAAATACTTGACTGTAGGCATCACTAAATGAGAGATCCTGATCCTGGTCTGAAATTGGTTATGGCAGTCTCAGTTGGGACAAGGACTCTGAGCACATCAGTTAGTGTCTTCACTGTCATTAGCAGGGCTGCTGGTTCTGTGAACCAACAGTCCTCAGCTTGTCAGTGTGACAGTAAAACATGTTCTGTGTTCATACCTGAGAGTTTCCAGTCTCCATTGTGGATCCTTCTGAACTGCAGACAGCAGCTTCACTCCTGAGTTACCTGGATGATTGTACCTCAGGTCCAGCTCTCTCAGATGGGAGGGGTTGGATCTCAGAGCTGAGACCAGAGAAGTACAGCCTGCCTTTGTGATCAGACAGCCTGACAGCCTGGAGACACAAACACACACTTTATCAAGCCATTCCTTATAAAATGTCATCGACTGCTTTGGAATTCATTATTTTAATTATTACACTCTGTTGTGCTTTTTGTGTTTTTGTTTATTAACTCAGTTTCCTGCCGTCCCTCTCTTGTAACATGTGCCAGAGAAGAGCTCTTAAATATTGGACTTTATACTCCTCACACTATTCCAGCGCTCTTTATCGGACCTGGAACTTCCTTGGCGTTATTAGTTGGAGGAGCAGCAGCTCTGTATGAGATCTACGCCAAAGGGTGAAAGCAGCTGGCACACTGGGTAAACTGAGACAGCTTGGTTTTCGCACTGCGCTCTCTTTGGTCTACCGAATGTCCGCTCTCTGGCCAACAAAATGGATGAACAGCCACAAGAAAATGAGACGGGAATGACGGACAACAAACTCCACATCAGACAGATAATGCAATTCATTAACATTATACAGCTGTATACGTGCATTTTTTATCATTAAATTACTTGTGATCAAAAACTAGCCAACAAGTTGATAACTTTGCTAAAACAGCCAAACATCAAGCAGGACCGACAACACAAGTCATACCAATATTACTCACTAATCCAAAAGAAAGATTGCTAGCAAGACGGGCCGCGACCTGTAACTGGTCCACGCAATAAAGAGAAGATCTGACAAGAAACGATGTAACAGTTCTTTATTGTAAAAGAGTGCAGTGACGTTAAAACGGCAGCCTCTGATCCACCGCATCTGTTTTAACAGCAGTGGCAAGTTGTTCAATCAGTGTTTCCCATACGTAATTTATTTGTTTTTACAAGGCCTATTTAAAATCTAAAATTTGATTGCATTGGCGCAGCACATCCTCTCACCTGTCCCTCTCTCTCGCTCCCTCTCCCTCATGAACACAGCAGCACAAATCTGTGTTGGAGAGCATCTACAGAGTTACCATCTTGTGAGGAAAAGTCCTACTACATGTCTGTTGGTGAAACCAGAGGATCTCAGTGACTACGTGCCACTGGTGTCATACTTCATTCAAAGCTACCTTTTGGTCACTCCCAAGACATTCTTGCTGAAACAAATCCGCTGTAAGTAATTATACTGTTATTAGGGCTGAGCAATTTTGAAAAATGTGTAATTGTGATCATTTTGGCTGATATAACTAATTGAATTTGGGTAGCGGGAATGATCATTTTTATAATTCTTATTTTCATCGGAAAAAATATAAATTGTAGTGTGAATTTACACATTTAGTACAAACTAGCTACAGCCCAAGACCAATAACAAAAATATCACACAACTTACTATTTTTACATAATTAAACATGGAGGCCACTGAATTCAGTTTTGAAAGTTTCCTTTTTACGAGGATCTGCAGTTGAGCAAGATCATTTGTGAGCACATAATAAAACTGATGAAGGATAAAGAGAGAAAGAACCAAATTTTTAGTTGTGGCTTGTTTTCGAACAATGGCTACTACCAGAGAGAGTTTTATAGGAGACATGCCACTCAGTCAAATCCTCAATACAACTCTATGAGGAAAGCCCATAATAGCAAAGAGTGCGGTTATCCCACCCCTCCCGCTAGAAAGCCAGTCATCTGCTTTTAACAACCAAAGTGGGAAACATTTTTCAGCCAATCGTAGGAGCCTGGTCTTGTTAGTGGAAATAGCTGCCCGGAGCTGTCACCATGATGGCGGCCGAATGACAGGACTTGCCTAAAAGGACTTTGCTACTACATAGTATTCAGATTTGAAGTTGTAACTGCAGTGATGAGATTGTGACCAGAATGGCTTTGTAGAAACAAATTGCACTGAAAATGTCTGCATATTGAAAGCTACTTTTAACTACAACTGTTAGTGCCTCATGGCAACAGTTTCAGTTCAGGTGACCCATCTTTTTGACTTCAGATGGACTGTTTAGACTGAGGTTGCATTGCAAAAAATCATGCCAGTATCAGATTTAAAACCAAATATGGAACTGGTCAAACTCAAAATAGAAAATATCAGATTCCATGTTCTGTTCACTGATACTTAAAAAATGTGTAAAAAATTCTTTAAAGCCCCCTCCAGTGTATTTTGACATTTCTATGATATTTCATATTTTTCTGAGTCATTTCCTCACAATGTTGATTACCCACATAGTTCACCAAATATTTTTTGACAAATAGCTTAATTTTGTGCTCAAAGTTGCTTAGTTGTTAAAACGGGGTGGTGACGTGTGACTTTGTAAATTCCATAAGTCATACATCATTCTCCAAGCTCGCGCAGGCGCGCTGTCACGCCTCGTTAAGTCAGAGCATCAAACCGATAAACATCGTTGTGAGCTAGCTAACCATTTTATCATGTCCTTTACAAAAACGCGTCGCACTTTCACCTGCCGCTGTCTTTTATAAAGTCTGCAACATGCATTTTACTGACGGCCGTTTTACCAATGCATCGGTCGGAGGCCCCCCCACACCCCCGCAGTAAAGTAAGCGCACTATAAAACGTAGTGGGAGTTATCGTGTGCAGTGCGTGACAGGACCATTGACTGTGGGATTGATAACAGCTGATACGCGCATCAGCTATCATGGGTATTACTTACCCATGATAGTTCCTATCATGGGTAAGTAATAGCTGCTCCTGTCAGACAGTGAAGTGTACTAAACTTTACAGTGTAGTGATGTTAACACAGCTTAGTGAACACTCCAGCCAGTCAGTTTTTGGTTGTCATGGTAATGTTACCTCCGACTATTAACCACACCCCCATTCTCTGTTTGAGAAAGAACGTTTACCAAAAACAGCAGTTAAAACTGGCCGGAGGGGGCTGTTAAAGATAGATGTGTGTGTGACGGAGACTGATATGAATAGGTTATAGTAAACATTTATACTTAAAACTATGTATTTTTATCTCTTTTCAGGTAAAAGTAGTCTGCAATGCTGCTGCGTGTCATCATATCAGAAAATGAAATCAGACAGTCATCCCATCCAGTGTTGAGGAGCTGTATCAGGTGTTGCGAACAAATCTTGGTCTGAGAGGTGGATTCATTTTGCAATTTGAGGATCCTGATTTCAATAATCAGTTGTGCAACCTAACAGACATCAAAGACCTTCCTGTGGGGCGGGCAACTTTGAAAGTGTTGTTCACAGCTGATGACGTCTCAGATTCTACACTGGACACTTGCAGCCTCCCTTCTCTTAGTAGTGGAGATTCTGTTGAATGGCCTGACCCCTTCCGATTCCACAGTTTTCACATGATGTGGAGCTGCAGCTGAAAGAAACCAATTGTAGGTATGCAAAGGATGGATCTGTAATGGTGATTCCTAAAGGTTTAAAGACTGATACACTGGCTGACAGTATGTCAAAGATTAGTGCTTATCCTGAGAGACATCACTATGAGAATGTAGCCAAAGCACTTGTGGAGAAGCATCCTAGTCTGAAGGAGCCAGGGTCTGAAAAGGGATGGTACTCGTGGTTTCACAGCCTGAAATTTAAGCTTGGAAACTATCTGCAAAAGTTAAGTGCAGCAGGATGACCTGAGGTGGTGGTAAACAAAAGAAAAGGAGAAGGTTCAAAGGGGAAAAGTGTAAAGAAGTCAAAGATGGTTGAGTCAAGTACTGTCTCATTCATAATTCTGTTTGACTTATATTTTCTATCTGTCTCTTCTCAGATCAGGGCGGAGTTCAAGAGAATCGTCACCAAAGACCTTCTGGAATCTTTTCTCGACGGACTTGATGACCTGGTCCCAAGACTGCTAGAGATGTACAAAGCAGCCACCAAGACTGGTAAGAAGCAATCACTGAAAGACATTTTGGACTGCCTTCAGAAAGATGGAAGTGGAAAGCAGATGATCATAAAATTAGGCAAAATGTATTATCTTGGCTAAAACATTTTAATCTTACTGCATGTTTCTTTGTCTTGTAGGATACAAATGAGAGTAGAAGGACTGCTGCCTTGCTTGGTCTGCCACACTACATATCAGGTGAAGATCCATCAACTGTCATCAGGATGTGCAATGTAAGACTATTATATCTGTAACGCAAAACTGTTATTGTGTGTATGGGTGATTAATTATTTTATTGTGAGACTTTTTTATTCCCAGGTTAGATTTTCAAGAAAGAAAAATACTTCATACCCCAACCCAGACTTAACTTTGCCCGTCTAAGTCGTAAAAACTCATTCAATTCATTCAAACTTTACTTTGCATTTTCTCATTATAACTTAAATGACAGATTTCAAGTTCATGTGGTTTATAATGTGTAATTTACACTTTTTTTCTTATATATGGTTGCTCCTGTCGCTCATCTTTTAGAGAAAAATTCTAAAACATTTGCTAAAGTGCTTCAGTGTCTGAACTTACAATTTCAGGCTTACTTGTAAGGGTTGAAATTCTGAAAATGAATTGATAGTTGGTGTTACTGATCAGGTTCAGTCTATTGTGGGAACAACTAAAGGGGGTGACTTTCTTGCTCTATATTTGAAGATTCTGGTTGCATTTTAAAATAGCCTTTTTAAAGCCTATATAATTGTAACTGAAACAGTCACACACTGTCTCTGCTTTTTAAGGCTCACACGGAGACTCTGGATGAAGCCATGAAGGGGATGCAACTTGGCCTGCTTGTAGGCTATGAAGGTGCTGAACGGGATGCCTTTCCACGGGAGGTCTTCGAGATAGCTGTTGTGGTTGAGGAGACCATTGTGCTTCACAACATTAAAGATGTGGCATGCAGCTTTGCCATGCTCATGGGTGTCATCTACTGTGTCAATCTTGAGTACCCAGAAGCCATGTAGTATTCCTTTGAGTTTCTTCAGAGAGTCGTGATGAAGATAAAACCAGACCAAGCATCTGCCCGCGTACATGGACTAAGAAACAGAATCCTGAGGTACAGACTGTAACACCTGCTCCTCATTTTCTCAAGATTCTCATGTGGAAATGGTTCCTGTCAAGACTTAATTGTTCTTTTTTTATATGTACTTTCAGCACTGTTCTGTACTGTGAAAAAACAGCACTGTCTCACAATTTAAAGCTGTTAATTTGGAGAATGATAGAGGGGACAAAACACTGATCTTCCCCACTTTATGTTATTGGACAGATCGTGAGAGCTAATAGTCTCGACTGTTCGAAGTCTTGTGACGTTGCGACGCGAAGTGGAGTACTTAAGACAACACAAACCAGCCAATTCTTTATTTTAAGTGGAATAAGACTGTAATAGACTCGGACATTTAATAATAATAATAATAATAATAATACATTTTATTTAACAGCGCCTTTCTTAACACTCAAGGTCGCTTTACAGATAATAAAAACAGGTACAGGGAACAAAAAGTATAAAAACAGTTGGAAAAGGACAAGAACAGTGTATTTACAAATAAGCAAGCTGGAACAGGTGGGTTTTGAGTCTGGTTTTGAACAGGGGGAGAGAGTCGATACCATGGAGGTCAGGTAGGAGTGAGTTCCAGAGCTGGGGAGCCGAGAGGCTAAAGGCTCTGCTCCCCATGGTGACAAGTCAAGCAGCGGGTACAGTGAGGTGGATGGAGGAGGAGGATCTGAGGGAGCGGGAGGAGGTGGCGATGTGAAGGAGGTCAGAAAGATATGGAGGAGCAAGGTTATGGATAGCTTTGAAAGTATGCAGGAGGATTTTAAATTGTATTCTGAATTGAACCGGGAGCCAATGGAGCTGCTGAAGGACAGGGGTTATATGATGAAAAGAGGGGGTTCTGGTGATGACACGAGCTGCTGAGTTCTGAAGAAGTTGGAGTTTATGGAGAGATTTTTGAGGGAGGCCACAAAGAAGGGAGTTGCAGTAATCAAGGCGGGAGGTGATGAGGCTGTGGATAAGGATGGAGGCAGTGTGAGTGGTAAGGGAGGGACTGAGGCGGTTAATGTTGCGAAGGTGGAAGTATGCAGACCGGCTGATGTTATTAATGTGTGACTGAAAGGATAGGGAGGAGTCCAGGATTACGCCCAGACTCTTGACCTGAGGGGAGGGGGAGACCAAGGAATTATCAATGGGTAGTGTGAAACTACTCCAGATAGCATGAGTTAATGTTTGCTTAGAGTCCAGATAACATGAGTTAATGTTTGCTTAGAGTCCAGATAACATGAGTTAATGTTTGCTTAGAGTCCAGATAACATGAGTTAATGTTTGCTTAGAGTCCAGATAACATGAGTTAATGTTTGCTTAGAGTCCAGATAACATGGTGTAATGTTTGCTTAGAGTCCAGATAACATGAGTTAATGTTTGCTTAGAGTCCAGATAACATGAGTTAATGTTTGCTTAGAGTCCAGATAACATGAGTTAATGTTTGCTTAGAGTCCAGATAACATGAGTTAATGTTTGCTTAGAGTCCAGATAACATGAGTTAATGTTTGCTTAGAGTCCAGATAACATGAGTTAATGTTTGCTTAGAGTCCAGATAACATGAGTTAATGTTTGCTTAGAGTCCAGATAACATGATGTAATGTTTGCTTAGAGTCCAGATAACATGAGTTAATGTTTGCTTAGAGTCCAGATAACATGATGTAATGTTTGCTTAGAGTCCAGATAACATGATGTAATGTTTGCTTAGAGTCCAGATAACATGAGTTAATGTTTGCTTAGAGTCCAGATAACATGAGTTAATGTTTGCTTAGAGTCCAGATAACATGAGTTAATGTTTGCTTAGAGTCCAGATAACATGATGTAATGTTTGCTTAGAGTCCAGATAACATGAGTTAATGTTTGCTTAGAGTCCAGATAACATGAGTTAATGTTTGCTTAGAGTCCAGATAACATGAGTTAATGTTTGCTTAGAGTCCAGATAACATGATGTAATGTTTGCTTAGAGTCCAGATAACATGAGTTAATGTTTGCTTAGAGTCCAGATAACATGAGTTAATGTTTGCTTAGAGTCCAGATAACATGGTGTAATGTTTGCTTAGAGTCCAGATAACATGAGTTAATGTTTGCTTAGAGTCCAGATAACATGAGTTAATGGTTGCTTAGAGTCCAGATAACATGAGTTAATGTTTGCTTAGAGTCCAGATAACATGAGTTAATGTTTGCTTAGAGTCCAGATAACATGAGTTAATGTTTGCTTAGAGTCCAGATAACATGAGTTAATGTTTGCTTAGAGTCCAGATAACATGATGTAATGTTTGCTTAGAGTCCAGATAACATGAGTTAATGTTTGCTTAGAGTCCAGATAACATGATGTAATGTTTGCTTAGAGTCCAGATAACATGATGTAATGTTTGCTTAGAGTCCAGATAACATGAGTTAATGTTTGCTTAGAGTCCAGATAACATGAGTTAATGTTTGCTTAGAGTCCAGATAACATGAGTTAATGTTTGCTTAGAGTCCAGATAACATGATGTAATGTTTGCTTAGAGTCCAGATAACATGAGTTAATGTTTGCTTAGAGTCCAGATAACATGAGTTAATGTTTGCTTAGAGTCCAGATAACATGAGTTAATGTTTGCTTAGAGTCCAGATAACATGATGTAATGTTTGCTTAGAGTCCAGATAACATGAGTTAATGTTTGCTTAGAGTCCAGATAACATGAGTTAATGTTTGCTTAGAGTCCAGATAACATGGTGTAATGTTTGCTTAGAGTCCAGATAACATGAGTTAATGTTTGCTTAGAGTCCAGATAACATGAGTTAATGGTTGCTTAGAGTCCAGATAACATGATGTAATGTTTGCTTAGAGTCCAGATAACATGAGTTAATGTTTGCTTAGAGTCCAGATAACATGAGTTAATGTTTGCTTAGAGTCCAGATAACATGAGTTAATGTTTGCTTAGAGTCCAGATAACATGATGTAATGTTTGCTTAGAGTCCAGATAACATGAGTTAATGTTTGCTTAGAGTCCAGATAACATGAGTTAATGTTTGCTTAGAGTCCAGATAACATGAGTTAATGTTTGCTTAGAGTCCAGATAACATGAGTTAATGTTTGCTTAGAGTCCAGATAACATGGTGTAATGTTTGCTTAGAGTCCAGATAACATGGTGTAATGTTTGCTTAGAGTCCAGATAACATGAGTTAATGTTTGCTTAGAGTCCAGATAACATGAGTTAATGTTTGCTTAGAGTCCAGATAACATGAGTTAATGTTTGCTTAGAGTCCAGATAACATGATGTAATGTTTGCTTAGAGTCCAGATAACATGAGTTAATGTTTGCTTAGAGTCCAGATAACATGAGTTAATGTTTGCTTAGAGTCCAGATAACATGAGTTAATGTTTGCTTAGAGTCCAGATAACATGATGTAATGTTTGCTTAGAGTCCAGATAACATGAGTTAATGTTTGCTTAGAGTCCAGATAACATGAGTTAATGTTTGCTTAGAGTCCAGATAACATGAGTTAATGTTTGCTTAGAGTCCAGATAACATGAGTTAATGTTTGCTTAGAGTCCAGATAACATGATGTAATGTTTGCTTAGAGTCCAGATAACATGAGTTAATGTTTGCTTAGAGTCCAGATAACATGAGTTAATGTTTGCTTAGAGTCCAGATAACAGGAGTTAATGTTTGCTTAGAGTCCAGATAACATGAGTTAATGTTTGCTTAGAGTCCAGATAACATGAGTTAATGTTTGCTTAGAGTCCAGATAACATGAGTTAATGTTTGCTTAGAGTCCAGATAACATGAGTTAATGTTTGCTTAGAGTCCAGATAACATGAGTTAATGTTTGCTTAGAGTCCAGATAACATGATGTAATGTTTGCTTAGAGTCCAGATAACATGAGTTAATGTTTGCTTAGAGTCCAGATAACATGAGTTAATGTTTGCTTAGAGTCCAGATAACATGATGTAATGTTTGCTTAGAGTCCAGATAACATGATGTAATGTTTGCTTAGAGTCCAGATAACATGAGTTAATGTTTGCTTAGAGTCCAGATAACATGAGTTAATGTTTGCTTAGAGTCCAGATAACATGAGTTAATGTTTGCTTAGAGTCCAGATAACATGATGTAATGTTTGCTTAGAGTCCAGATAACATGAGTTAATGTTTGCTTAGAGTCCAGATAACATGAGTTAATGTTTGCTTAGAGTCCAGATAACATGAGTTAATGTTTGCTTAGAGTCCAGATAACATGAGTTAATGTTTGCTTAGAGTCCAGATAACATGATGTAATGTTTGCTTAGAGTCCAGATAACATGAGTTAATGTTTGCTTAGAGTCCAGATAACATGAGTTAATGTTTGCTTAGAGTCCAGATAACATGGTGTAATGTTTGCTTAGAGTCCAGATAACATGAGTTAATGTTTGCTTAGAGTCCAGATAACATGAGTTAATGGTTGCTTAGAGTCCAGATAACATGATGTAATGTTTGCTTAGAGTCCAGATAACATGAGTTAATGTTTGCTTAGAGTCCAGATAACATGAGTTAATGTTTGCTTAGAGTCCAGATAACATGAGTTAATGTTTGCTTAGAGTCCAGATAACATGATGTAATGTTTGCTTAGAGTCCAGATAACATGAGTTAATGTTTGCTTAGAGTCCAGATAACATGAGTTAATGTTTGCTTAGAGTCCAGATAACATGAGTTAATGTTTGCTTAGAGTCCAGATAACATGAGTTAATGTTTGCTTAGAGTCCAGATAACATGGTGTAATGTTTGCTTAGAGTCCAGATAACATGGTGTAATGTTTGCTTAGAGTCCAGATAACATGAGTTAATGTTTGCTTAGAGTCCAGATAACATGAGTTAATGTTTGCTTAGAGTCCAGATAACATGAGTTAATGTTTGCTTAGAGTCCAGATAACATGAGTTAATGTTTGCTTAGAGTCCAGATAACATGATGTAATGTTTGCTTAGAGTCCAGATAACATGAGTTAATGTTTGCTTAGAGTCCAGATAACATGAGTTAATGTTTGCTTAGAGTCCAGATAACATGAGTTAATGTTTGCTTAGAGTCCAGATAACATGATGTAATGTTTGCTTAGAGTCCAGATAACATGAGTTAATGTTTGCTTAGAGTCCAGATAACATGATGTAATGTTTGCTTAGAGTCCAGATAACATGAGTTAATGTTTGCTTAGAGTCCAGATAACATGAGTTAATGTTTGCTTAGAGTCCAGATAACATGATGTAATGTTTGCTTAGAGTCCAGATAACATGAGTTAATGTTTGCTTAGAGTCCAGATAACATGAGTTAATGTTTGCTTAGAGTCCAGATAACATGATGTAATGTTTGCTTAGAGTCCAGATAACATGATGTAATGTTTGCTTAGAGTCCAGATAACATGATGTAATGTTTGCTTAGAGTCCAGATAACATGAGTTAATGTTTGCTTAGAGTCCAGATAACATGAGTTAATGTTTGCTTAGAGTCCAGATAACATGATGTAATGTTTGCTTAGAGTCCAGATAACATGAGTTAATGTTTGCTTAGAGTCCAGATAACATGAGTTAATGTTTGCTTAGAGTCCAGATAACATGATGTAATGTTTGCTTAGAGTCCAGATAACATGGTGTAATGTTTGCTTAGAGTCCAGATAACATGATGTAATGTTTGCTTAGAGTCCAGATAACATGAGTTAATGTTTGCTTAGAGTCCAGATAACATGGTGTAATGTTTGCTTAGAGTCCAGATAACATGATGTAATGTTTGCTTAGAGTCCAGATAACATGAGTTAATGTTTGCTTAGAGTCCAGATAACATGAGTTAATGTTTGCTTAGAGTCCAGATAACATGAGTTAATGTTTGCTTAGAGTCCAGATAACATGAGTTAATGTTTGCTTAGAGTCCAGATAACATGATGTAATGTTTGCTTAGAGTCCAGATAACATGAGTTAATGTTTGCTTAGAGTCCAGATAACATGAGTTAATGTTTGCTTAGAGTCCAGATAACATGATGTAATGTTTGCTTAGAGTCCAGATAACATGAGTTAATGTTTGCTTAGAGTCCAGATAACATGAGTTAATGTTTGCTTAGAGTCCAGATAACATGGTGTAATGTTTGCTTAGAGTCCAGATAACATGATGTAATGTTTGCTTAGAGTCCAGATAACATGAGTTAATGTTTGCTTAGAGTCCAGATAACATGAGTTAATGTTTGCTTAGAGTCCAGATAACATGAGTTAATGTTTGCTTAGAGTCCAGATAACATGAGTTA
Source organism: Lepomis macrochirus (assembly GCA_024633595.2). Taxonomy (NCBI): domain Eukaryota; kingdom Metazoa; phylum Chordata; class Actinopteri; order Centrarchiformes; family Centrarchidae; genus Lepomis; species Lepomis macrochirus. The sequence continues at coordinate 41,890,733 of JALXJV020000003.1, read as the reverse complement.
ATGTTTGCTTAGAGTCCAGATAACATGGTGTAATGTTTGCTTAGAGTCCAGATAACATGAGTTAATGTTTGCTTAGAGTCCAGATAACATGATGTAATGTTTGCTTAGAGTCCAGATAACATGAGTTAATGTTTGCTTAGAGTCCAGATAACATGAGTTAATGTTTGCTTAGAGTCCAGATAACATGGTGTAATGTTTGCTTAGAGTCCAGATAACATGAGTTAATGTTTGCTTAGAGTCCAGATAACATGAGTTAATGTTTGCTTAGAGTCCAGATAACGTGAGTTAATGTTTGCTTAGAGTCCAGATAACGTGAGTTAATGTTTGCTTAGAGTCCAGATAACATGGTGTAATGTTTGCTTAGAGTCCAGATAACATGAGTTAATGTTTGCTTAGAGTCCAGATAACATGAGTTAATGTTTGCTTAGAGTCCAGATAACATGAGTTAATGTTTGCTTAGAGTCCAGATAACATGATGTAATGTTTGCTTAGAGTCCAGATAACATGAGTTAATGTTTGCTTAGAGTCCAGATAACATGATGTAATGTTTGCTTAGAGTCCAGATAACATGAGTTAATGTTTGCTTAGAGTCCAGATAACATGAGTTAATGTTTGCTTAGAGTCCAGATAACATGAGTTAATGTTTGCTTAGAGTCCAGATAACATGAGTTAATGTTTGCTTAGAGTCCAGATAACATGAGTTAATGTTTGCTTAGAGTCCAGATAACATGAGTTAATGTTTGCTTAGAGTCCAGATAACATGAGTTAATGTTTGCTTAGAGTCCAGATAACATGATGTAATGTTTGCTTAGAGTCCAGATAACATGATGTAATGTTTGCTTAGAGTCCAGATAACATGAGTTAATGTTTGCTTAGAGTCCAGATAACATGATGTAATGTTTGCTTAGAGTCCAGATAACATGAGTTAATGTTTGCTTAGAGTCCAGATAACATGAGTTAATGTTTGCTTAGAGTCCAGATAACATGAGTAAATGTTTTTTTTAGACACTAGATAGTATAGTATAGTGTTTGCTTAAGGATCAGATAACATGCTGTATAGTAGTAGGGATGAATCATCGGTGAACACCTGCTATGGGTCACATCCTAAATGAGATCATGACAGGTACAATGTAAGGAACTATTGTATGAGACCAGTCCTTTTTAGAAGGTACAACACTATATACTCACGTTTGATATGTTAAAACTTTTAAAGAATTATGGGAATTGTTGGAGCCATATTAGGTTTATTTAGATGAATTCAATTCAATTTATAGTAATGCAAGATGATTTGACTGTATATTATTCTTTCTGTTAAAATACATCAGGAAATTTAATTATGGATTTTGATTTGGAAAACTTTTCAAATAACAATTGATCCTGTCCTGTGTGCTGTGTTTTTGGGGTTTTGTTCTGAGGGTTTTGTGTTTTGGTATTTTCCTGATTTCAGTTCTGTCACAGTTTCATGTATTTGTTACTTAGTATCTGTCTTGTCTAGTATGTTAGTTCTTAGTCCTGTACCTGGTTCACATCTTTAGTGTTTTCTCCTGGTCTGTGTACTTCTGTGTTTTACCCCATGACTGCCTGTCTAGTGTTCCATCTGTCCCCTTTGTTGTCTCTGCCTGCCTCTCTGTTTTCCTTGCTGTTTCTCTACCTGCCTCGTTACCTTGATCCCTGTCACCTGTGTTGCTCCCGCCCTGCTCGTTAGTCCCGTGTGTGTATATATACCTGGTGTTTCTGTTTAGTCCTTGTCCGGTCATTGTTCAGTGTGTACAGTTTGTCACAGTAAGTCTCAGTGTGTTGCCTTCATTGCTCTGTCTCGTCTCATGCCCTGTCTTTGGTTCATTGGAGTTTGCTTTTTGAGTTTCGCTTTTGGATCTCTGGTTTTGTTTTGGATTTTGCATTCGGTTTTGGATTACCCCTGTTTTGGACTTTGTTTTATCAGCCACTCAGCCGTAAGTGTGCTCGCCTTTTGTTGCAAAATAAACCTTTTGAACTGTACCTGCTCCGCCCTGTGTGTCCTGCATTTGGGTCCTCACCTGCTCTGCCCTGCACTTCATGCACACTCGGCGTGACAACAATTGGCTAATGTCGGGTAAATGATTACCTTGACTCCTCCTCGCTAAGTAACAGGTATAATGAGGGGCTGGGTGGCAGCTTGGCAGTTCCTTTGTTTGAGAGAGAGAGGAGGACTGAAACATTAGTGACCGCAACATAAGATATCTGGAAGAGTATTAAGGTACCACTGGAAGTCAACCACGGAGAATTTATTGTTCTTTTGTCTTTATGTAAATAAACCTGGTAGTAGAAGGAAACAGAAGGAGGTGGGATAGTGCAATGGTTAAGACGGCCGCCTTTGGTGTGAGAGACCCGGGTTCAATCCCCACTGTGTCCCTGAGCAAGACACTTAACCCCTACTTGCTCCAGAGGCGTGCGACCTCTGACATATATAGCAATTGTAAGTCGCTTTGGATAAAAGCGTCAGCTAAATGAATAAATGTAATGTAATGTAATGTAATCTCCGCGAGTGCTTTTCACACATACACGAGTCACTATCCTCCTCTAACAAGGCGTCTGAGGAACATCACAACAACCGAAAGAGACGCCACCACAGGAATTTAAAAAAAAAAGAGAAGAAATGTGTTTTTAAGTTTTAATAGTATCAAATTGTGCATATATGACTTTTAAAAAAAATACAGTGTGAATTGTTTCAAGTTCCAATGATGAATTTCTGGACAACTGTACTCAAAAAATACACAAACATGAAGGACGAGACTAAATAGAACGCCGACTTAAAGGGTGGAGTTTAAAGTGAATATAAGGTGATGTTACAAGGCAAGATGGTGCCTCGGAGGATGGCAGTCTCTGGATTACACTCTGTTGTGATTTTTGTGTTTATTAACTCTGTTTCCTCACACTATTCCACCGCTCTTTATCGAATCTGGAACTTATTAGTTAGTTATTATTTGGAGGAGCAGCAGCTCTGAATGGGATCTACTGGAGACGCCAAAGGGTGAAGCAGCTGGCACACTGATTAAACTGAGATAGCTTGGTTTTCGATGCTGTCTCAGCAGCGCTAGCAGGTCATCATCAGATGATAAATGAGATAGAGACCGACTGATTTATTAGCAATTCGATATTATCGACCGATATGAGCTAATCGGCTCTTTCTCACTGTAATACCAGCATCTTCCTTGCCAGTGTCGCCAAGTGCTTACTCATGATGTGAATTGTTGGGTCTCTATAATTAATATGTTATGAATTGGTGCTATATAAATAATTTAATTGAATAGGCATCGGCCCTGAAAAAAATCCATATTGGTGGGGCTCTAGAATTATTACCCTCATGACCTCATACGTCCATGAAGTGTTTTTCTGCTGTGTCAGCCACAAATAAAAGTTTGACTAGATTTTTGAATGATGGAAAACAATGTGGGAAACCCCACATAAGGCAGAAAATGCAATTTTGTGAGTAGATTATTTTTATATAACATGTCTGGAAAGGATATTTTAAAGTGGACTCGGTGCAATCTAACCCCCCAACACCACCAACAGGTCCACGAGACTTCTCTCTAGCTCTCTGGTCCTACATCCAAAAAGGCATTTAATCTTTGTAGAACAATAACAGTGTTACACAAAAGCATCACAGTGTGATCTGACCTGAGAGTCTTCAGTGTACATTGTGGATTCCCCAGTCCAGCAGAGAGCAGTTTCACTCCCGAATCCTGCAGGTTATTGTCACTCAGGTCCAGCTTTCTCAGACTAGAGGACTTGGAGCTGAAAACTGAGGACAGAGCTTCACAGCTTCCCTCTGACAGATTACAGATACTCAGCCTGAAGGAGAGTAAGTGATAAAGACAAACATTGATACTATGTCAGTCATCTACAATGTTCAACACATTTGATTTCTATGTTTTTTTGTGGATTGTTGCTGTTTTTATCATGTATATTACTGGAAAGTAACAATTTATCAACAAAAAATAAATTTTTTTACTTATTTCTGGGATCATGATTATTTACGGATATTAATTTCGGACTTAAATGATCTACTCCACACTCAATCTGTCTTTGGATAAAGGATCTCCTGACAGAGTGCACACAGAGGGTGAGAGTGGGCCCCCACATCTCTGTGGCCCTCAGCTTCAGTACTGGCTCCCCACTGAGTCCCCTGCTTCATACCCTCTACACCCACGATGCTGCACCCACCCACCACGGTCAAATTTGCGGATGACACCGCAGTGGCGGGGTGCATATCTGGGGGTGATGAGTCCACCTACAGGGATGAGGTGAAGCAGTTGACGGTGTGGTGCAACCTGCTCCTCATCGTGGATTTCAGGAAAAAGAAAACGGACATTCAGCCACTTTTCATTAATTTATGGTTGACTGTGTGGAGAGAGTATCAGACTTCTGCTTTCTGGGAGTTCACATCATGGAGGATCTGACCTGGGGAGAAAACCCAGCTGAAGTGGTGAAGAAGGGCCAGCAGAGACTTTACTACCTGAAGGTCCTCAGGAAGAATAACATCCCCCAAAAACTGCTGGTGTCCTTTTACTGCTGCTCTGTTTAGGCAAATCAGACCATCACTTCCAGAAACAGCACCCAGAATGATTCTTCATTGAATGTTCTTTTCGCATATTGAATACCGTTTTACTAACTTTTTACTTACAAATACCACAACACTCAAACCAATACAGTCACTTCTTAAAAAAGCCTCAACAATTTTTTGAGTAGAAAACCATTTTCTTTTCATCACTGCTTAATTTATTGTTGTCCTGCAGGTTTCCATGTCAGAAAAGTAGTTAGCTAGCTGTGTCTAAATAGTGTCTGCTGTTACTGTACTGATGTTTGACTGTTTCTGGATATTTTGCAAGGCTCATGAAAATTCTTGTTTTGTTTATGTTGTTGTTGAGAAAGAGGGCAAACTGGACCAGATGGGGATGGTGAAGACACTGCCCCACAGAGAGCTAAAAGGTCTCAGAGCCCAGAGGGAGACAGTCAAAGGAGTAGCAAGCCCATCCTGCAGCGGTAGAGATGATCCAAAAGATTGGCCGCCAGACGAACCAGCTCTAGACGAGTCAGTAAGATTGCAGCAAATAGTGGATTCTTGCCCCCAAGACAGAATGCCTCAGACTCAGGTAGTACACCCCATGAGTCAGCCGTACAGCCAGAGTCAGACAATGTGCCCTATGAACCAGGAAGATCAGGTGGTTCAGACAGAGAGCCCAGGCACCAGCCACCGGTCAGGAGGGATACACAGGGTCAAGCCCAGGACAAGAGACAAGTCCTATTACAGGGTCTAGTCCATGACCAACCCCACGTCCATTCATACAGTCAAGTCCAGGATCAGATTAAAGTTCAAGTGCAGGGACAACCCCAAGGTCACGTGCACATTTGAGTACGCACACAAGTCCACAAGAAGACACCCCAAGAACAGGTTACAGTTCAGAAAGTGAATCAGAAGGAGGTCAAAAACCAACCCCAGGACAAGAAAGAGCCTACTCAGAAACAAGGGCAGAAACAGAAACCAACCCAGATGAGTTAGACGCAGGTGAGGGACAAGAGAAAACCCCAAGACAAGCAGGTAGTGATTTGGATTGTAGTAACAGAAGTCCTAGTACTGCTGACATGCCAGATCCCAGATTTGATTCCCCAGAAGAAAGCCCATTTTCTGAGACAGATGATTGAATGTGCACAGGCAGTAGCAGTAGTTGCAGTACAGGAAGAGAAATGGCCAAAAGACAACAACTTAAATTTGACATACAGTATGTGAGGGAGATTATACATAACAAGATCCTGACTCAACGCCCAGGAAATATAGAGTACCGACCAGCGGATGAACAATATAATACTGAAGGGGTGGTGACAATAATGACTAAATGTATTTCAGAGAATTGCACAGATGAGAATACTGGAGTAACTGTAGACAAAAATCTATAAATTGATTGAATCTCCAACACGCCAACAACAGCGAAGGGCATTACCAGAAAGTCGAACTAAAGTAGCTTTAAACCACGACCCATCATACAATATTTTATAATAGTGTCTTTGGTTCTGGTTCAGCATTGAGTGGGTCTGTGTTTGAATGATCATGATGGTCTGCTGTTGTGTGTCTGGCTTTCTGTGTCTTTTCTTGCTGTAGAATCGTGACCTGAAGGTCTTCTTACTTTGCATGCGCCAACTGCACTGGCAGCAAGTCCAGAGAGCTCTGTGCAGTGTTGAGTAAATGCGTCTTTGTATGGTGCTTGACTGAGTTACAAAATGTGTTTAATGACATATTCACACAACAAACTTCTTCACCTGCGACCACTTGGAAAATCTAATGGGATTATTCACATTATTATGGGATTATTCAGAAGAGGGAGGCTTTCAAAGATGGGGACAGGGATAGGATCAGAGTTGCCCAGCAGGACTCGAAGAAGGCCATAAGGCAAGATAAAAAAGACAACAAGGTGAAGCTGGTGAAAATACTGCAACACAACAGCATAAGAGAAGTGTGGAAGGGAATGAGAGTGATTACGGGATATAAGGAGAACGGAAGGGTGACTCAGGGAGATGTCTCTTTGGCTAATGAGTTTAACCACTTTCATAGCAGGTTTGCTCCTTTCTGTGCCCCTCCACCACATCCACCCAGTGGCTGCTGTACCAAGGCTGTTCCACCTCTGCTACTGCCTCCTACCTTTCTCCACCCAGTGGCTGCTCCATCTCTACTTCAATTTCAATTTCAGTTTTATTTCTATAGCGCCAAATCACAACAACAGTTATCTCACAGCCCTTTTCATAAAGAGCAGGTCTAGACCGAACTCTGAAGTTATTTACAGAAGCCCAACAATTCCCACCAAGAGCAGCACTAGGCTTACACAGGCAAGGAAAAAACTTCCTTTTAAGAGGCAGAAACCTCGAAAGCAGAACCATGGCTCAGGGTGGGGGGGGGGCATCTGCCTCGACCGGTTGGGGGTGAGGGGGAGAGAGAGAGAGAGAGAGAGAGCAAGATAGAGCAGAGGGAGGCAGCCTACACATTATACACATAGAGGTACAGACAATAAAGGTGATGGTGCTATAGACTGAATGAAAAATGGTGCAGATATTTATAGTAATGTTAATGATAATAATAATAACAGTAATAATAGCAATAGGACTAGTAACAGCAGTTGCAACTGTAGCAGAGGGCGCCGAGCAGGAACACGGGGCAGCAGGAGACTCCCAACCACAGATCCAGACTCCACAGCTCCAGAGCCAGCAACACCCGCAGGGAAGCTGACAGGAGGAGGGAAGCACACGACCACGGGAGAGGAGAAGAAGTCGAAGTTAGTAACATGCATTAATGGGATGAGGTTGCACTCAGAGAGAGAGAGAGAAGAGGAGAGAGGAGCTCAGTGCATCATGGGAAATCCCCTGGCAGTCTAGGCCTATAGCAGCATAACTAAGGGATGGTTCAGGACTCACCCGAGCCAGCCCTAACTATAAGCTTTATCAAAAAGGAAAGTCTTAAGCCTACTCTTAAATGTAGAGACGGTGTCTGCCTCCCGAACCCAAACTGGAACCTGGTTCCACAGGAGAGGAGCCTGATAACTGAACGCTCTGGCTCCCATTCTACTTTTGGAGACTCTAGGAACCACAAGTAACCCTGCATTCTGGGGCGCAGTGCTCTGGTGGGAGTAGTAAGGTACTATGAGCTCTTTAAGATAAGATGGTGCCTGAACATTAAGAGCTTTGAATGTGAGAAGAAGGATTTTAAAATCAATTCTGGATTTTACAGGAAGCCAATGCAGAGAAGCTAAGACAGGAGAGATATGATCTCTTTTACTGGTTCCTGTCAGAACACGTGCTGCAGCATTCTGGATCAGCTGAAGAGTCTTAATGGACTTTTTCGAAGAGCCTGATAATAGGGAATTGCAGTAATCCAGTCTAGAAGTAACAAATGCATGGACTAGTTTTTTCTGCATCATTTTTAGGCAGGATGTTCCTGATTTTTGCAATATTACATGTAGGTGAAAAAAGGCGGTCCTTGAAATTTGCTTAATGTGAGAGTTGAACGACATGTCCAGGTCAAAGATAACTCCAAGATTTCTCACAGTGGTGCTGGAGGCCAGGGCGATGCCATCCAGGGAAACTATATCTTTAGATAATGAGTCACGGAGGTGCTTAGGGCCTAGAACAATAACTTCAGTTTTATCTGAGTTTAACATTAGAAAATTGCAGGTCATCCAGGTTTTAACATCCTGAAGACACATTTGAAGCTTAGCTAACTGATGAGTTTCATCTGGCTTCATCGATAGATATAACTGAGTATCATCTGCATAACAATGAAAGTTTATGGAGTGTTTCCTGATAATATTGCCTAAAGGAAGCATATATAAAGTGAAGAGGATTGGTCCGAGCACAGATCCTTGTGGAACGCCATGACTTCTGTCTCCTGCACATCTATTCTGATGACACTGTCATCTCAGAGTTTGTGGCTTGGAGCAGGTGCAATGGTCTCATCCTCAATACTTCCAAAACCAAGGAGATGATAGTGGACTTTGGGAGGCGTAAGTTAAATCATCTGCCTGTGGTAAATGAGGGGGAGGACATTGAGGTGGTCCAGACACATAAAGATCTGGGAGTCCACCTGGACCATAAACTGGACTGGTCAATGTAAATGCATCTTATAGGAAGGGTCAGAGCAGACTCTTTTTTCTTAGGAAGCTAAAATCCTTCCAGGTATGTAATGAGATGCTGTACCTTTTTCTATCAGTCAGTGGTGGCCAGTGCTGTGTTCTTTGCTGTAGTGTGCTGGGGCAGCTGTATGACAGCCAGGGAGGGGAACCGACTTGACAAGTTGGTTGGTCAGTGTTGGGGAGGAGGGTGGACTCTGTGGGAGACTTGGTGGAGGTAAGAATGAGGAGCATGATGAAATCCATCCTTACCAACAGGAGCCACCCACTGCATGACACTGTGGTTGCTCAGCAAAGCAGCCGCAGTGACCGATTCCTCTCTATGAGCTGCAGGACTGAGAGGTTCAGGAGGTCATTTGGGCCGGCTGCCATAAGACTGCATAATGGATCTGTTTAAAGTGCACGAATTATTTATTTATTTATTATTAATGTTAGGTGATTGTAGGACTTTTATTTTGTTTTGATTTTTTTATCATGTTCTGTTACCATTTGTGTTTTTATGAGTGTATTGTGTTGAGAATGCTTGTTGGTAGACAACACACATTATAGGCTGATGGACATTTGAATTTCCCTGTGGGGATGAATAAAGGCATCTATCTATCTATCTATGACTACAAAACTCGGCATTTGGTATGGGGCACTGTGGTGTAGCCTGGCCAGAGTGGCTAGGAAGGTGGTAGGTAGGCAGACTCAAACATCATGTGTTCCCAGAGGTGATTATTTTATTTACAGTGGTCTGCAGTACATGGATAGTTCATCTATCAAACAAATTAAAAACTTAAGAAAAATAATACATTAAACTTATAGCAACACTAACAAAAGGCACGTGTTCACAGCAGCACCTCTTTGCCCCCCCCTTGTGAGCACAAATGTCACTGGTTATATAAGGTGGTCAATTCACACCTAGCTGCTTCAGCCAATCCCATTCTGATGCAGGTTGATCTACTCCATAACATTAACACCTAGAAATCTCTTAACATTTAGAACTTAGTTACCAGTTCACTCCGCTCCCACTGACTAGAAAACAGGTCAGAGTTATTCACTCATTTATTTATAATAACCAAAAACAACCAAAAGAAACATTCCTATCAAGAAAAAAAACCCTCTACTTGGTTTGGCCCGGTGATGTCATCCACGACCCCCTATTCCTATAAAACAGGAAATACTTAGGCCGGCCCCGCCCCAAACAGTTGTCCTGCAGGTGGAACTGAACAAAGGAACAAACATTTGCAATTATTAACACAGGCAAACAATTAAACCATGTTTAAAATTGCAACCTAATAAAATGGAGCTGAAACTAACTTATGAATGTGTGTTTACTCTAACTTATCATATACTTTGCTGTCAACTGTAAAATAATGCAAACACAAACAACCCGGGATAGTAAGTGGTGCACTTTTACATAAGCTACCCCAAAAAATAAACATATATGTATAAACTAGAAGGTAATGGCCTGTATGGGACAAGTGGTGAGCAAATACATTTCGTCACAGGCACCATAAACTGTTGTAATAAATTTGATTTTTCATCATCTACAGACTGCACACATTAGTTAAATAAGCAAGGATATTGTAAGCCATGTAAGATTTTAGTTTACTGAACTGGATTTTTTTATGACCTGGGAAAAAAGTTGACCCGGTTGACTCCAGTTGTCACTGTATAATTCACACCCTGACTGGCTCCCATGTATCTCGAACTCTGATTTTACTATACTAGCAGTAGAAACCATCCGCGAACAGTTGCACACACCTTCACTGATGACAATACAAAATAGGTTTGTGTTAGACATTATGCTAGCAGAAGAACAGGGAGTTTGTTTGGATTTTAGAGACGAGTGCTGTATAGTAATATCAATGAACACAGGACAGGAAGGAAATCTCACCAAACTCCTAGAATAACTAAAAATACTGAGAAGCGAGGATGTGAAAAACTCAAACTGGAACACAAAATTGACATCAATATCGGAACAGTTCCAAAACATGTCCTGGACAAAGATTATCCAAACAATAGGAATGGCAATTGGCTAATATTAATAGCCATTGTGTTCATGTGTTGCGTGTTCCCCATAATTAGGATTATGGTAGGTAAAATGATTATGGTAATAATGACAGGACAATATCCTCTCCACATCTGTAATGACATAGAAGTAGGAATAGAAGTAATGCCAGAGAATGTGGGAGTGGAAATGTTGCCAGTGTATAAAAATCAGGTTGCTCCATCTGCCCCATTTAAGCCCTGGCAAATGTCAATGAGTATATAATCATGAACCAGGAGAGTAGGCATCTTAAAGAATAAACAAAATGACGGGTAAGAGCCGTACAGCAAAAATAAAGTAAAAAAAGACCAGGTAAAAGAAAGAGGAAAAGCCGAACAATACAACAAGAAATTGCAACCAATTTCGGATCAGCTACTATATGGATCAGTAGCACTTTCACAATCTAAAACAGCATTACAATACTACCAGTGGTCAGTTAAGTCAAAAGACTACTGCTCTAAACATATGCCTGCATGGAACAAGGACCAATTACCGGTTAATATTTTAATAGATAGGCCTACTATCATGGCAGCCGGCCAAGGATATGATAGAGCAGTCAACCAGCCCACTTGTTTGCCCCAGCTAGCACAGAATCAGGGTAATTGGGATTACTGCAGAAATCTGGATTACCCCTTAGGTCCGCCACCCCCACAAAGGCAGCTTCTTACCCTTGATTTTATTGATTACATTTATTCATTTAGCTGACACTTTTATCCAAAGCGACTTACAATTGCTATACATATCAGAGGTCGCACGCCTCTGGAGCAACTAGGGGTTAAGTGTCTTGCTCATGGACACAATGGGTCACAGTGGGGGATTGAACCCAGGTCTTTCACACCAAAGGCATAGTCTTACCCATTGCTCCATCGCCACCGATTACCATGGCGAGTACAGGATATGCCCCACAATCAGTATATAGAGAGTACCCACCCCCATATCCACGGACACCACAGGAATCAACTGAAATTGGCACCCCCAACCACACGGAACTGGCAACCAATGACACCGACCCAAGGAGGGCCCATGCAGCAACGGTCTTCAGGACCCATATTGAGACGCCTTCTCACCCAGCCAATGCAACAATCTCTAGGCCATTTGTGGATGACACCAGCTATACCACGGATACCAGCAAAAGCTAGAGGACCAATGATGACAGAACCACCACTCTACAGGAACCCTGATGGACTATCAACCTCCAGTGAAGTGATATGGGTACCTCCACCCACACCCATCCGCGTACCAACTAAGCAATTCTGGCAGAAGCCAACACAATGACCCAACAAAGACAATGTGAAGACAGGAGTACTGCTCCTGGACAAGCGCAAATGTGGTAGAAATCCGAAAAGTGTACAGCTGCAGGACAAGCACAAAGGGGGTAGAAATCCGAAGTATGCACCACTGATGAGATTTGAGGGACCACCTTTGCTGACAGATTATCCTTACTACTTGGGCATGTTAACCCTACCTGAGTTCTACAACCTCACAACTGGGAAGACAAGATGACGAGATTGCCAGAATGAAGAGAACCAGAAACAACCTCCTGCATGAAATGAAGTAGCTGTGCACAGCTGGAAACCCGTTGTGAGCAGCTGGAAGCAGCAATGTACATCGCTCAGATGAAGTATCATCATCATTGCCATATTCTAAAGAAGTATAAACTGCTCAGTTGGGAAAACCTCATAAAATACAGAAATGTCTGCTTAGTTTATAAGATCATGCACAATTTAGCTCCTCCTCCTTTGTCTGGCCTTATCAACTTTAAATCAAATTCAAACAGAGTTACCAGAGGTGCAGCAAGGAGGGACTGCACAATCCCACTCAAAACATCTGCATTCAGTCAGGCCGTCTTTTCATTTACAGCATCACATCAATGGAACTCGGTACCACCGTTAATTAGAGAGTCCCCATCCTATTACTCATTTAAGAGTAATGTTAAGAAATGGCTTATTGAAAATCAACGCTGTCAACACTGACGCTGGTCCCATCCACCAACAATAACTGTATCATCTATTTTAGATTTGATCTGCTTGTCTTGTTTATTCGATTGTTGTGATTTAACATTGTAATTTTTAACCTTTTGTCTATTGTATAAATATCTTCATTGTATTATAACCGTTTATTATTTTAGGATGTCTATTATTTTAGGATGCCTAATAACATCTGGCCAGGGGACTGCCGATGAAAACTAGCTTGTGGCTAACTCGGGTACGCTTACATTTGCTTCGAATGTTGATCAGTGTACATTGTCCCCTTTTCAAATAAACAAATAAATGAAATGAAATGAAAAAGTAAAATCCCCAACAAGGGACATTATACATCTTACTGCTGATATATGGACACTAGATACTCCACTTTGTGTGATTTTCTTTATATACTCAACTCACTGCAAAGTTTAGTTATTGAAATGTTTGGTGAACTTATATAGTTTGAAGAATGTGAATCAATAAGTTTTGCTGTTGCTCAACAATTGTATGCACAAAAACAGCTCACGCTAGATTGTTTGTCTCACAAGATATTATTAAAAGGAACTCATAGGATACACCGATTGGTAATGGATCCAGGTGTCAACGACAAGTGTTTAACCAGTAAATCTGGGGCGGGCAAGAAACTATGTTTCCATGATATCCCTTGATCATAATGTAATGATTTGACTACTATTTTGTATCCCTCTGTGTTTTTGCAATACCACACTGTGAGATGGAGGATCCATATGCCAAACCCGGTTGAACCAGTAATTGTAGGGCACAATAGGTGCCCACATCTAGCAATTATAGTATAAATGATTGAATGTGCGGCCTCACAGCCGCAAAGGAAGGATTATGTTGTGTAATTAGTAATTGTGTTTATGTTAATCTTTACTATAGAAGTGTTTGAAGTGTTTCAATCATTAGTATAATGATAGTTTGATTGGCGTGTTATTATAGATTGTATAAATATAACTGTGCAGGTTTATAACCTTCTTATGATCTTATGTCTCTACATGGGAGGTGAAACTACTGAAGCAGTACAGTAGGGCCATGTTGATTTTGGTAAATGAAAAAATCTTGCTAATGTGAGCTGGTAGTGTTTGCTTAGAGTCCAGATAACATGAGTTAATGTTTGCTTAGAGTCCAGATAACATGAGTTAATGTTTGCTTAGAGTCCAGATAACATGATGTAATGTTTGCTTAGAGTCCAGATAACATGATGTAATGTTTGCTTAGAGTCCAGATAACATGGTGTAATGTTTGCTTAGAGTCCAGATAACATGAGTTAATGTTTGCTTAGAGTCCAGATAACATGATGTAATGTTTGCTTAGAGTCCAGATAACATGATGTAATGTTTGCTTAGAGTCCAGATAACATGATGTTAATGTTTGCTTAGAGTCCAGATAACATGATGTAATGTTTGCTTAGAGTCCAGATAACATGAGTGTAATGTTTGCTTAGAGTCCAGATAACATGAGTGTAATGTTTGCTTAGAGTCCAGATAACATGAGTGTAATGTTTGCTTAGAGTCCAGATAACATGGTGTAATGTTTGCTTAGAGTCCAGATAACATGATGTAATGTTTGCTTAGAGTCCAGATAACATGGTGTAATGTTTGCTTAGAGTCCAGATAACATGGTGTAATGTTTGCTTAGAGTCCAGATAACATGATGTAATGTTTGCTTAGAGTCCAGATAACATGATGTAATGTTTGCTTAGAGTCCAGATAACATGGTGTAATGTTTGCTTAGAGTCCAGATAACATGATGTAATGTTTGCTTAGAGTCCAGATAACATGATGTAATGTTTGCTTAGAGTCCAGATAACATGAGTTAATGTTTGCTTAGAGTCCAGATAACATGATGTAATGTTTGCTTAGAGTCCAGATAACATGAGTTAATGTTTGCTTAGAGTCCAGATAACATGATGTAATGTTTGCTTAGAGTCCAGATAACATGATGTAATGTTTGCTTAGAGTCCAGATAACACGAGTTAATGTTTGCTTAGAGTCCAGATAACATGGTGTAATGTTTGCTTAGAGTCCAGATAACATGATGTAATGTTTGCTTAGAGTCCAGATAACATGAGTTAATGTTTGCTTAGAGTCCAGATAACATGAGTTAATGTTTGCTTAGAGTCCAGATAACATGATGTAATGTTTGCTTAGAGTCCAGATAACATGATGTAATGTTTGCTTAGAGTCCAGATAACATGAGTTAATGTTTGCTTAGAGTCCAGATAACATGATGTAATGTTTGCTTAGAGTCCAGATAACATGAGTTAATGTTTGCTTAGAGTCCAGATAACATGAGTTAATGTTTGCTTAGAGTCCAGATAACATGATGTAATGTTTGCTTAGAGTCCAGATAACATGAGTTAATGTTTGCTTAGAGTCCAGATAACATGAGTTAATGTTTGCTTAGAGTCCAGATAACATGATGTAATGTTTGCTTAGAGTCCAGATAACATGATGTAATGTTTGCTTAGAGTCCAGATAACATGATGTTAATGTTTGCTTAGAGTCCAGATAACATGAGTTAATGTTTGCTTAGAGTCCAGATAACATGAGTTAATGTTTGCTTAGAGTCCAGATAACATGATGTAATGTTTGCTTAGAGTCCAGATAACATGAGTTAATGTTTGCTTAGAGTCCAGATAACATGAGTTAATGTTTGCTTAGAGTCCAGATAACATGATGTAATGTTTGCTTAGAGTCCAGATAACATGAGTTAATGTTTGCTTAGAGTCCAGATAACATGAGTTAATGTTTGCTTAGAGTCCAGATAACATGGTGTAATGTTTGCTTAGAGTCCAGATAACATGATGTAATGTTTGCTTAGAGTCCAGATAACATGAGTTAATGTTTGCTTAGAGTCCAGATAACATGGTGTAATGTTTGCTTAGAGTCCAGATAACATGATGTAATGTTTGCTTAGAGTCCAGATAACATGAGTTAATGTTTGCTTAGAGTCCAGATAACATGAGTTAATGTTTGCTTAGAGTCCAGATAACATGAGTTAATGTTTGCTTAGAGTCCAGATAACATGAGTTAATGTTTGCTTAGAGTCCAGATAACATGATGTAATGTTTGCTTAGAGTCCAGATAACATGAGTTAATGTTTGCTTAGAGTCCAGATAACATGAGTTAATGTTTGCTTAGAGTCCAGATAACATGATGTAATGTTTGCTTAGAGTCCAGATAACATGAGTTAATGTTTGCTTAGAGTCCAGATAACATGAGTTAATGTTTGCTTAGAGTCCAGATAACATGAGTGTAATGTTTGCTTAGAGTCCAGATAACATGATGTAATGTTTGCTTAGAGTCCAGATAACATGAGTTAATGTTTGCTTAGAGTCCAGATAACATGAGTTAATGTTTGCTTAGAGTCCAGATAACATGAGTTAATGTTTGCTTAGAGTCCAGATAACATGAGTTAATGTTTGCTTAGAGTCCAGATAACATGATGTAATGTTTGCTTAGAGTCCAGATAACATGAGTTAATGTTTGCTTAGAGTCCAGATAACATGAGTTAATGTTTGCTTAGAGTCCAGATAACATGGTGTAATGTTTGCTTAGAGTCCAGATAACATGAGTTAATGTTTGCTTAGAGTCCAGATAACATGATGTAATGTTTGCTTAGAGTCCAGATAACATGAGTTAATGTTTGCTTAGAGTCCAGATAACATGAGTTAATGTTTGCTTAGAGTCCAGATAACATGAGTGTAATGTTTGCTTAGAGTCCAGATAACATGAGTTAATGTTTGCTTAGAGTCCAGATAACATGAGTTAATGTTTGCTTAGAGTCCAGATAACATGGTGTAATGTTTGCTTAGAGTCCAGATAACGTGAGTTAATGTTTGCTTAGAGTCCAGATAACATGGTGTAATGTTTGCTTAGAGTCCAGATAACATGAGTTAATGTTTGCTTAGAGTCCAGATAACATGAGTTAATGTTTGCTTAGAGTCCAGATAACATGAGTTAATGTTTGCTTAGAGTCCAGATAACATGAGTTAATGTTTGCTTAGAGTCCAGATAACATGAGTTAATGTTTGCTTAGAGTCCAGATAACATGATGTAATGTTTGCTTAGAGTCCAGATAACATGGTGTAATGTTTGCTTAGAGTCCAGATAACATGAGTTAATGTTTGCTTAGAGTCCAGATAACATGATGTAATGTTTGCTTAGAGTCCAGATAACATGATGTAATGTTTGCTTAGAGTCCAGATAACATGATGTTAATGTTTGCTTAGAGTCCAGATAACATGATGTAATGTTTGCTTAGAGTCCAGATAACATGAGTGTAATGTTTGCTTAGAGTCCAGATAACATGAGTGTAATGTTTGCTTAGAGTCCAGATAACATGAGTGTAATGTTTGCTTAGAGTCCAGATAACATGGTGTAATGTTTGCTTAGAGTCCAGATAACATGATGTAATGTTTGCTTAGAGTCCAGATAACATGGTGTAATGTTTGCTTAGAGTCCAGATAACATGGTGTAATGTTTGCTTAGAGTCCAGATAACATGATGTAATGTTTGCTTAGAGTCCAGATAACATGATGTAATGTTTGCTTAGAGTCCAGATAACATGAGTGTAATGTTTGCTTAGAGTCCAGATAACACGAAGTTAATGTTTGCTTAGAGTCCAGATAACATGGTGTAATGTTTGCTTAGAGTCCAGATAACATGATGTAATGTTTGCTTAGAGTCCAGATAACATGAGTTAATGTTTGCTTAGAGTCCAGATAACATGAGTTAATGTTTGCTTAGAGTCCAGATAACATGATGTAATGTTTGCTTAGAGTCCAGATAACATGATGTAATGTTTGCTTAGAGTCCAGATAACATGAGTTAATGTTTGCTTAGAGTCCAGATAACATGATGTAATGTTTGCTTAGAGTCCAGATAACATGAGTTAATGTTTGCTTAGAGTCCAGATAACATGAGTTAATGTTTGCTTAGAGTCCAGATAACATGATGTAATGTTTGCTTAGAGTCCAGATAACATGAGTTAATGTTTGCTTAGAGTCCAGATAACATGAGTTAATGTTTGCTTAGAGTCCAGATAACATGAGTGTAATGTTTGCTTAGAGTCCAGATAACATGATGTAATGTTTGCTTAGAGTCCAGATAACATGATGTAATGTTTGCTTAGAGTCCAGATAACATGAGTTAATGTTTGCTTAGAGTCCAGATAACATGATGTAATGTTTGCTTAGAGTCCAGATAACATGATGTAATGTTTGCTTAGAGTCCAGATAACATGAGTTAATGTTTGCTTAGAGTCCAGATAACATGAGTTAATGTTTGCTTAGAGTCCAGATAACATGATGTAATGTTTGCTTAGAGTCCAGATAACATGAGTTAATGTTTGCTTAGAGTCCAGATAACATGAGTTAATGTTTGCTTAGAGTCCAGATAACATGGTGTAATGTTTGCTTAGAGTCCAGATAACATGATGTAATGTTTGCTTAGAGTCCAGATAACATGAGTTAATGTTTGCTTAGAGTCCAGATAACATGGTGTAATGTTTGCTTAGAGTCCAGATAACATGATGTAATGTTTGCTTAGAGTCCAGATAACATGAGTTAATGTTTGCTTAGAGTCCAGATAACATGAGTTAATGTTTGCTTAGAGTCCAGATAACATGAGTTAATGTTTGCTTAGAGTCCAGATAACATGAGTTAATGTTTGCTTAGAGTCCAGATAACATGATGTAATGTTTGCTTAGAGTCCAGATAACATGAGTTAATGTTTGCTTAGAGTCCAGATAACATGAGTTAATGTTTGCTTAGAGTCCAGATAACATGATGTAATGTTTGCTTAGAGTCCAGATAACATGAGTTAATGTTTGCTTAGAGTCCAGATAACATGAGTTAATGTTTGCTTAGAGTCCAGATAACATGGTGTAATGTTTGCTTAGAGTCCAGATAACATGATGTAATGTTTGCTTAGAGTCCAGATAACATGAGTTAATGTTTGCTTAGAGTCCAGATAACATGAGTTAATGTTTGCTTAGAGTCCAGATAACATGAGTTAATGTTTGCTTAGAGTCCAGATAACATGAGTTAATGTTTGCTTAGAGTCCAGATAACATGATGTAATGTTTGCTTAGAGTCCAGATAACATGAGTTAATGTTTGCTTAGAGTCCAGATAACATGAGTTAATGTTTGCTTAGAGTCCAGATAACATGGTGTAATGTTTGCTTAGAGTCCAGATAACATGAGTTAATGTTTGCTTAGAGTCCAGATAACATGATGTAATGTTTGCTTAGAGTCCAGATAACATGAGTTAATGTTTGCTTAGAGTCCAGATAACATGAGTTAATGTTTGCTTAGAGTCCAGATAACATGGTGTAATGTTTGCTTAGAGTCCAGATAACATGAGTTAATGTTTGCTTAGAGTCCAGATAACATGAGTTAATGTTTGCTTAGAGTCCAGATAACATGGTGTAATGTTTGCTTAGAGTCCAGATAACGTGAGTTAATGTTTGCTTAGAGTCCAGATAACATGGTGTAATGTTTGCTTAGAGTCCAGATAACATGAGTTAATGTTTGCTTAGAGTCCAGATAACATGAGTTAATGTTTGCTTAGAGTCCAGATAACATGAGTTAATGTTTGCTTAGAGTCCAGATAACATGAGTTAATGTTTGCTTAGAGTCCAGATAACATGGTGTAATGTTTGCTTAGAGTCCAGATAACATGATGTAATGTTTGCTTAGAGTCCAGATAACATGAGTTAATGTTTGCTTAGAGTCCAGATAACATGAGTTAATGTTTGCTTAGAGTCCAGATAACATGAGTTAATGTTTGCTTAGAGTCCAGATAACATGAGTTAATGTTTGCTTAGAGTCCAGATAACATGATGTAATGTTTGCTTAGAGTCCAGATAACATGAGTTAATGTTTGCTTAGAGTCCAGATAACATGATGTAATGTTTGCTTAGAGTCCAGATAACATGAGTTAATGTTTGCTTAGAGTCCAGATAACATGAGTTAATGTTTGCTTAGAGTCCAGATAACATGAGTTAATGTTTGCTTAGAGTCCAGATAACATGAGTTAATGTTTGCTTAGAGTCCAGATAACATGAGTTAATGTTTGCTTAGAGTCCAGATAACATGATGTAATGTTTGCTTAGAGTCCAGATAACATGATGTAATGTTTGCTTAGAGTCCAGATAACATGAGTTAATGTTTGCTTAGAGTCCAGATAACATGATGTAATGTTTGCTTAGAGTCCAGATAACATGAGTTAATGTTTGCTTAGAGTCCAGATAACATGAGTTAATGTTTGCTTAGAGTCCAGATAACATGAGTAAATGTTTTTTTAGACACTAGATAGTATAGTATAGTGTTTGCTTAAGGATCAGATAACATGCTGTATAGTAGTAGGGATGAATCATCGGTGAACACCTGCTATGGGTCACATCCTAAATGAGATCATGACAGGTACAATGTAAGGAACTATTGTATGAGACCAGTCCTTTTTAGAAGGTACAACACTATATACTCACGTTTGATATGTTAAAACTTTTAAAGAATTATGGGAATTGTTGGAGCCATATTAGGTTTATTTAGATGAATTCAATTCAATTTATAGTACCCAGCCAATGCAACAATCTCTAGGCCATTTGTGGATGACACCAGCTATACCACGGATACCAGCAAAAGCTAGAGGACCAATGATGACAGAACCACCACTCTACAGGAACCCTGATGGACTATCAACCTCCAGTGAAGTGATATGGGTACCTCCACCCACACCCATCCGCGTACCAACTAAGCAATTCTGGCAGAAGCCAACACAATGACCCAACAAAGACAATGTGAAGACAGGAGTACTGCTCCTGGACAAAGCATAAATGTGGTAGAAACCGGAAAGTGTACAGCTGCAGGACAAGCACAAAGGGGTAGAAACCGAAGTATGCACCACTGATGAGATTTGAGGGACCACCTTTGCTGACAGATTATCCTTACTACTTGGGCATGTTAACCCTACCTGAGTTCTACAACCTCACAACTGGGAAGACAAGATGACGAGATTGCCAGAATGAAGAGAACCAGAAACAACCTCCTGCATGAAATGAAGTAGCTGTGCACAGCTGGAAACCCGTTATGAGCAGCTGGAAGCAGCAATGTACATCGCTCAGATGAAGTATCATCATCATTGCCATATTCTAAAGAAGTATAAACTGCTCAGTTGGGAAAACCTCATAAAATACAGAAATGTCTGCTTAGTTTATAAGATCATGCACAATTTAGCTCCTCCTCCTTTGTCTGGCCTTATCAACTTTAAATCAAATTCAAACAGAGTTACCAGAGGTGCAGCAAGGAGGGACTGCACAATCCCACTCAAAAACATCTGCATTCAGTCAGGCCGCTCTTTTCATTTACAGCATCACATCAATGGAACTTCGGTACCACCGTTAATTAGAGAGTCCCCATCCTATTACTCATTTAAGAGTAATGTTAAGAAATGGCTTATTGAAAATCAACGCTGTCAACACTGACGCTGGTCCCATCCACCAACAATAACTGTATCATCTATTTTAGATTTGATCTGCTTGTCTTGTTTATTCGATTGTTGTGATTTAACATTGTAATTTTTTAACCTTTTGTCTATTGTATAAATATCTTCATTGTATTATAACCGTTTATTATTTTAGGATGTCTATTATTTTAGGATGCCTAATAACATCTGGCCAGGGGACTGCCGATGAAAACTAGCTTGTGGCTAACTCGGGTACGCTTACATTTGCTTCGAATGTTGATCAGTGTACATTGTCCCCTTTTCAAATAAACAAATAAATGAAATGAAATGAAAAAGTAAAATCCCCAACAAGGGACATTATACATCTTACTGCTGATATATGGACACTAGATACTCCACTTTGTGTGATTTTCTTTATATACTCAACTCACTGCAAAGTTTAGTTATTGAAATGTTTGGTGCACTTATATAGTTTGAAGAATGTGAATCAATAAGTTTTGCTGTTGCTCAACAATTGTATGCACAAAACAGCTCACGCTAGATTGTTTGTCTCACAAGATATTATTAAAAGGAACTCATAGGATACAACCGATTGGTAATGGATCCAGGTGTCAACGACAAGTGTTTAACCAGTAAATCTAGCTGGCAAGAAACTATGTTTCCATGATATCCCTTGATCATAATGTAATGATTTGACTACTATTTTGTATCCCTCTGTGTTTTTTGCAATACCACACTGTGAGATGGAGGATCCATATGATAACGTGAGTTAATGTTTGCTTAG
>JALXJV020000003.1:41852556-41868306 GCA_024633595.2 Lepomis macrochirus | reverse complement strand
CAGGACTCTCGCGGGCCTCACCCTGACACTGTTGTCTTTCATTTACAGCAGCCTGTGTTTCTGACGTTCTCTCTCAAAGTGTTTGTTCTTCCACGATACTACACGTTCTGCGGACTGCTTCCTCGCTTTGAGGAAAAAAAGATCTGGAACGTCTGCAGCACCTTCTAAACAAAGAAGTGAGTTTGCTGACGTATGACGTGTTTTGGGAAACGAGGGTTTTGAAATCCGGGAGGGACGGCTTTAGTGGCTTGAAGACGTTTTAATGTAATGTGTTTTAAAGTAATCTGTTAATGTCTCAATTATATTGTTCTCATTCTACGTCTGTAAAGTCAAACTCGCTGCCCTGCTGCCTTTCCTGGCCAGGGCGGGCCTGAAAAAGAGACTTTCTCTCGACGGCTCTTCTCCTCTGGTTAAATAAAGGTTACATGCTCCGTAACAAGTGCAGCCATATTTGGATTCAGCCACGTCACATAGTGGGCGTGTGGATCAGCCCGTGTTGTCGACGCTGCTCTCGGTTCACGTGGTGTTTGGTTTTCTGGCGGCAGCCATTTTACGTCAAATTGAAATGATGCACAAATCATGGGTCATGAAAATCCAAACAAAGCACGAGCTGCTTGTGTAAAATTATTACAAACTAATTATCCTGAGAATTGTAAATGTACTGAGGAATAATCCCATTTTTAGATCACAGACTTTATCAGGCCTGACTGCGCTGAAACGTGGCGTTTGAGCTGCAGCTGCTCCGTCCAGTGAAATCTCTTTTCTGATGTGAATTAAAACCAAAACAACCAAATAATGACACAAACAGAAACATCAGCAGAGGGTCACGCCGCATCAACAGCCTTTAGCCTCACCAGGAAACAAGAGCTCAACATGGTCCATGGTGATATGTTGGTGAGCAGGACACGATGGCGTGCAAAGACACGCATGCTGACCTGAGAGTGAAATCTGGATGTCTTTATGACTTTTAACTTCGAGCCCGAGTTTATTGGAGGAAAGTTTTCCGGTTAACAAATTAAAGTTACGATCTCATCGTGTGAATCCTTGAGCTCAAACAAACATTGAATGTTGACTTTTAAATCCTTTTTATTGTGTTCACCATGTTTAGTAGCTCGCAGGCTTCTTCTTCCCCACTTTTGTTGGCCAACTCCTACCTTTCTTGGCTAAATGAAACGAGTCGCGAGTCATGAACAGACTCTTTACACACCTCCATGCGAATGAGTTTAGATTTTAAGGGAAATTTACTGAAATTAAATATAGAACTAAGAAAAACTTGCAAAATCGATGGATTTATACACAGTAAACTTCTGTCTTTCGACATATCTGACATCAGGTAGCGTTAGCATGATCAATAACTGTGTGAGCGCTGTTTCCTCTGGGATGTTTTTCAGCAGTGGGGGGGGGTTCAGCAGAGAGCTGTGCCCAGAAAGGACAAATTAACAACAACAGGAGGGCAGCAGACCTTCCCTGTGGCTACTCGTCTCTCCCGCCTCTGTTCAGTTCAGTTCAATACTGTTTGACTTATTTGGTAACTTATGTTACAGCTCGATTTGACAGCGACTCGTTTAGTTTACTTTTACCACCCGTTGGTTTGTGGACCGCCGTTTTGAAGCCTCGAGTTTGGCCGATAGGGCGCCGCCGTGTCGAGGTTTTGCAACCAGGAAGCGCAAGGAAGCGACGATACGGCGGAGCTAGCTAGCTAGCTAGCTTAGCTAGGTGCAGCTGTAACTCAGGTTAACTGTCATTTTAACAGGCTGATAAGTTTGTCCAGAGAACAACAGTCTGAAAACTAAATGTTCTCACCAGAGAAAGTGAACAGCCGACTCCTGATAAGCTTTTTCAACGGCGCTGGTTAAATTTACACAGCGCCGAGGGTACGAGTCGGCTCTAGCCTGACTGACAGGTCGCCATGGTAACGACTTGTCAATCACAGATAATCCCGCCCTGAAACAGGTAACGGCGGTCCTCACAGGGGCAGCGTAAAATGAAGCCGTAAGATAAAGTGGGTTTGGATCCTCCGACAACTGAACGCACTTCAACCTCTGAGGGCGACTAACATGTTTTTGCTCTTTGTGGTGTCGGCTGGTGATGCGGCTGTGACCCCTCTGCCGCTATAAGAGACACTCACATCCCTGGATAACCATGGAGATGATGGAGAAACGGGAGGCATGCACGTCAAAATCATAAGTCCAAAGGAACTGTAAGAAAAACAAAAACAAACACTGAAAACGTAAAACGATGAAGACAAATCATTGAGAAAAAGAAGTGATGATTGGTGACCAATACAGACTGAACATCATGCAAACCGTCACTCAGGTAACAGTCAGAGTGCTGCATTAAACCAAAGGGATCCATTTTAAATCAGGCTGAAACGTGAACGACAATCTGATTTCTGTGGAGAGAAAGTCAAAGCCTTTCAGAAAACACTTTAATCACAAAACTTTAAATTGATCTCAGAGCTTTAAACCTGCAGGAGATTCTGAGATGAAACAGAAACTAAAGGGAAACGATCACGCATCAGAGCGGAACCTGTTCAAGTCAACACGTCACAGGCCTCAGTGTTCCAGTCCAGCCGTCAGAGACAGAAGCAGCAGAGCTATTTATTCCACCGCTGATGATTTATTCATCATCCATCAGGGCGGAGAGACAGCTGATCCTGGAGCTGCATTTGCTTCCCATGTTTTGTGTCTGTGTGACTAATTGGATTCGATTTTCTTTGAAACTGGTCCAGTATTGAGCTGAGCGAGCTGCAGTCAGCAGCGGCTGAAACAGGTCTGTGTAAGTGTCTGGCAGCATGATGGAGAGAGCTCATTTTAGAAACCAGAAACAGTCTCTACGCCGCTCTCGTCAAAACCACCCAACTCCACAAATAAAAATACAAAGAAAGTCGTTTTCCTGAGCAGCGTTAATGGTGTTTTGTTAATATAAACAAAGTCAGATTTCATGCAACTCACCCAACCAAAGCTGGGAAAGAGGCGCGTTAACATCAGGGGCCCCGTGTCCCCCAGCTGCCTGTAAACGCTGAGTGAAGCTTGTTAATATTAATCCGTCCTGACTGCAGGAAGAAAAGGAGGCAGACTCTGAATCCGACTCAGAGACTCTGACCTTCCTTTTGGTGAAGCTGAAGCTGTTCGGTTTCACCAACGCTTGTGCACCGGAGGAAAGGGGGCCCCGGAGCCCCGCCCCTTTATAACCGACCTGCAGAGCGATGGCGAGCGAGGCTGCTGACGAGTTAAAGAAACAGGGCGTCAGCTGAAGGATTTACTTCATCAAATAGTGTTTTATTTCCATGATGTGTTTTTCCAGGCGTCGCATCGTCACGCTGCCGCTCAGCGTTCAACAGCGTGAAACTCTGTGTTTCCTCCACTGGCGCTCTGAAAACAGTTTGTCTCCTGTTCACCTGATTCAGGAGAAGAAACTGCTGCTGCAGGTTTGATTCATCTGATTCCTGATTAAACTGATCTGAGGCTCTTCTGCAGAAACAGAATCTGTTTGTGTTTCTGATCCTGAATCTGGATCTTAAATCTTCAGTGAAAATCAGCCAAACAGCTGTTTGTTTCTTCAGAAAGGCTTTAAGCCTGAAACCCTCAGAGGGAACATCTGGATTTATGTCACACAGCAGGAGGCCTGTTCATCATGTGAGGCGCCTCCTTTTTTAGCTTTTTACACTGTAACGTTTATTATATTTTATGTTGCTTCTAAACTTTTTATATTTCCCTGTTGCTTCTATGTTTTACGTAAAGCACTTTGATTTACCTTGTTGTTGAAATGAACTGTACAAATAAACTTGCCTTGCCTCTTGATGTGCGTTCTCAGGGTTCAGAGTTTACTGACAGGACGCACGTCCTCCCTCAGCTCTGTGTTCACAGATCACAGCCTTTGCTTGTGAAGTGGCGTCCGCGCGTTTCAGCCCGTTTGGAATGCGATGCGTAGCGTTTAGAAAGCGAGAGCCTGGACCGGCAGCAGCACCATCACAGAGGCGTTCGCACCTTTTGCTGACAGCAATCTGGATGGTCTTTTTAATCTTGACGACCTCAGGCCCAGGTGACGCCTTCAGGTCGCATCTCTTGATGCAGAGGCGGACTGTGTTAAGGGTCAACGGTTTTCTGAAGTCCATCTGTGGCTTTGTTTCTCTTAGAGGGTCGAAGGTCACGCGCATCCAGCAGTGGTTTCTGACCTCGCCTTTTACGCACTGAGACCCTGAATCTTTTCACGTTATGTAATGTTGACTATCAAAGATCTAAACTCTCTAAATCTTGTGTTTGTGTGTTATTATGTTATTATATGTGTTTTTTTAAATCCTTTAAAACAACAAAGTCACTCAAAAAGGCAAGCAAACTAACCTGCCGAGTAAAATGAAGTTTTTTGTCAGTGGAGTCTGGTGGCTTTGACGAGAGCGATACAGAGACTGTTTCTGTTTGTTTGGTCGAACAAAAAAGATCTTACTCTGTAAAAAAAAGCTCTCTCTCTGCGGGGATCCTCTCCATCAGGCTGTCAGACACTCACAGACCTGCACAGCTCGCTCGATACCGAACCATCTTCGAAGAAGATGTGTCAAAAACACTGGGTGACAAATACGCTTTCGCTGCCAGAGCAGGTACCTGAACCTGCTCCATCAGACTGATTAAAGCCTGACATGGCAAAGCAGAGCAGCCCGTAGAGCTGACACTGTAACCGAGCGAGTCCTACAGGGATGGAGAGTCTAAAGATCTAGTTATTTCTTTTTATGTGTCCTCACTGCTGCACTTCATCACCACAAACACACACTAGTTTATTCTGACTCGCCTCCACAGCGTCCCGCTGCCCCAAATACTCACTAGAGTGGGAATAAAGGCGCCTGTGGAGCTCTGTGGCGCCACGATGCAGCGACTCTGAACGCATCTTTCATGCTGGTTTAACACGGAACCAACGTGCTGAGAGATGCAGCTCTGCAGCAGGACAGCTAGCAAGCAAACGCTGATGTGAACAACGTGGGCCGTATTTATCAAAGCTCCTCAGACCCCCGCAGAAGAACTCTGCTAAGAACTGACCGAAGAGAAAAAAAAGTCTTGGCTCAAAGCTTAAAAGTTAGTTATCGAGCATCTCAGTCCTGCTTTGAGTCAAGTGTGGGACTAAATGTCTGAGAGCTGATTCAGGACACTTTGCTGCGCCGCAAACAGGATTGTGGATGACGGCGTGGCGGGGACCAATCACTGAAGAGATTTCCTTATTTAAGAATATTCTCAGATAAACTGACACTGAATGGTGAAACAATTAATTTGACAATTAAGAATTTTCAAGGGAACACATGATCCACACCTCGGGTCTTTATATGAGCCCCACCAGCTGCTCCAGCTGCTCCTGGGAAGCCGCTATTTGCGTAAGAGCCATAATTGCTTCCATGACAATTCGGCTCACTGATGGTTGTAGTCGGCCCTAAACCATCAGCACTCGCGACGTTTGTCCAGCTGGTAAAGAAGCGTGAGCGTCATCACTACCTAAGCTGCGTAAAGTCAGTGGTGAGATGGCGTCTAATTAACTGCATGTCGTCAAATAATTCAGAAACATTCTTCCTCTCCTGAAATACTCGTCTCTGTCTCCACAGCGCATTACAAAGCTCCAAACCACCTGAGAGACCACTGGACCTGAGATTAAAGGTTCAGTGTGTGAGATTTAGTGGCATCTAGTGGTGAGGGTTGTGAACTGCAGCGATCAGTCCAGTCTACCACTGCCCCTAACCTTTCAGAGGGCGTAGCACAGCTACGGTGGCTGACAACAGCACAAAAGGTGTCTCTTCTGAGACAGCAGAGAGTGGCCAGGCAGGAAATGAAGTTTCTTTAGGTCTATTTATTAAGAAATTATTTTTATTTAATTATTCATTAAAAACCAGATGTTGCTGTGCTTTACGTCTGACAGACAACATGGAAAACACTGTCACTGTTTCTGCACCACACATTAAATAAAGTTTATACAATGACAAGAGAAACACGTTGATTCTCTCTATGATTACCGACCCTCGCCAAAACTGCCCGGCAACAACAACATCTGGCCCGCTGCCAGATTATGGAGCTTTGATAGCAGCAAAAAATACAAATAAATAAATACTTTGATAGCGGCTGAAATCGATCTCAGTCATGACAGCAACAGTTACTCACATAATCACTTCCTCTTTAGTGGTTTTCCCTTCAAAATAAAAGTGCGAGAAGCTTGTTTACTGTAATGCAGTACTGGAGTTGAACTGCGCTTTTCTTTGAAAAATTCTGAACGACATTAAAAGAGTCTGTAGCTGCTCGACACACATCTGAAAGAGCTGCCAAACGTGATTCCCCTAAATGTCCTCTGCCTGGAGACACTGGGGAAATAAAAAAAAACGTTCTGTAGGCTGTTTGTCTGTTTGCAGCTACTGTAGAAACATGACGATGCAACATGGCGACGTCCATGGAAGGTGGTTATGGAGATATAAATGTCTCGTTCTAAAGTAATAAAAACATGAAGCTTTATTATGTTAGGTCTTTACACACCACTGAAAACATAGTTATGGATCTTATATTGCATTTCTGATGATGGATCCTCAGAAATATTTCACACTGAACCTTATAGAAATTTGATAACTTTCTTTTATATTTATTATAAGTAGGAGTTAATTTCATGAATTCTCAGCACTTAAGAGTAAAATGGCCCTTTGAGGAGCTCGGTAAATACAGACTGCTAATAAACCTGGTGGGAGGAGCTTCTGTATGATCAGAGCTGATGTCACTCTGAGAGAGAGAGAGAAAGATCATTGGTCAGAAGCTGACTCAGCTGCAGAGAGAGAGAGGGCTGGGAGTCTGAGGTCTCTAGCCCACTGACGCATGCAGGAGCATCAAATATTCATCACTGCTGCAACAGAAGGAACGCAACACTGCAGGAGGAGCAGGGGAGGGGAGGGAAGGAGAGGGAGCGAGGGAGGAGGAGAGAGGGAACGAGGGAGGAGGAGAGAGGGAAGGAGGGAGGAGGAGAGAGGGAGCGAGAGAGGAGGAGAGAGGGAGCGAGGGATGAGAGAGAGGAACGAGAGAGGAGGAGAGAGAGGGAGGAGAGAGGGAGAGAGGGAGGAGAGAGGGAAACAAGAGGGCCAAGTTTGCCTTAAGGCCCTGATATATTTTCTTTTAACTATGCAGTTCCTGCGTTCATTTGGAGCGTAGGCTGAGCACATCTTCAGAAATTAACTGTACGCGTCCTGAAGATGACCGGCAGGTCAGCAGCCAGGTCCTGTTCCACACACCAGCCCAGGTGGTGGCAGTAATGCAGCTGGTTTTCCAACCGCCGTAAAACTCAAAAGAAGAAGAAGAAGAAGGTCTGACCAAAAGATGTTTTGAAGAAAACAAACAACTGACATCTTTATGGTGTCTCCTTTGAATCACAACCTCCTCGAGTGTCGTTTGTTTACGTTGTGCAAATTCTTAAAGAAAGATTTTCCCGCCCTGATCTGCCCCCTAGTGGATATTAGTTTAATCTTCCAGATACACGCAAAGTACGCAGGCAAGTACATGAACAATGCCGTAGCATTGTTAAAAAGCAGCGTAAATCTAGCATAGATTAGATCTAGTGTAAATTAGATCTAGCGTAAATTAGATCTAGTGTAGATTAGATCTAGTGTAAATTAGATCTAGCATAGATTAGATCTAGCGTAAATTAGATCTAGCGTAGATTAGATCTAGCGTAAATTAGATCTAGCGTAGATTAGATCTAGCGTAAATTAGATCTAGCATAGATTAGATCTAGCGTAAATTAGA
This sequence comes from Lepomis macrochirus, assembly GCA_024633595.2. Lineage (NCBI taxonomy): Eukaryota > Metazoa > Chordata > Actinopteri > Centrarchiformes > Centrarchidae > Lepomis > Lepomis macrochirus. Next base: position 41,860,555 of record JALXJV020000003.1, on the reverse strand, counting down.
TCTAGCGTAGATTAGATCTAGCGTAAATTAGATCTAGCGTAAATTAGATCTAGCGTAGATTAGATCTAGCGTAAATTAGAGCTAGCGTAAATTAGATCTAGTGTAAATTAGATCTAGTCTAGATTAGATCTAGTGTAAATTAGATCTAGCATAGATTAGATCTAGCGTAAATTAGATCTAGCGTAAATTAGATCTAGTGTAGATTAGATCTAGTGTAAATTAGATCTAGCATAGATTAGATCTAGCGTGAAATTAGATCTAGCGTAAATTAGATCTAGTGTAGATTAGATCTAGTGTAAATTAGATCTAGCGTAGATTAGATCTAGCGTAAAATTAGATCTAGCGTGAGATTAGATCTAGCTGTAAATTAGATCTAGCTGTAAATTAGATCTAGCGTAAATTAGATCTAGCGTGAGATTAGATCTAGCGTGAAATTAGAGCTAGCGTGAAATTAGATCTAGCGTAGATTAGATCTAGCGTGAAATTAGAGCTAGCGTAGATTAGATTTAAGCTGTAGCAAGACTGTTGCTTGGATAAGTGTGAGTCCAGTGGAGCGAGTGAAGGAGCGGTGACTAGATGTGACCTTTCCTTGCAATTTTGTGACACGGTAAAATGGTGAGGAGAGGTCAAGAAAGGACAGGAAACAAGAGGGGAGGAAGAGGAGGAGGAAGAGGAAGAGGAGGAGGAGGAAGAGGAAGAGGAGGAGGAGGAGGAGGAGGAGGAGGAAGACGCTGCCAGTAAATGGAAGCAGCTCACGCACTCGCTGGTCTAAAAATATCTCAGACATCATAACTGAATGAGAGAGAGAGACACTAACAGCAGACCTGATCGCTGACTGACGACCAATAACGTAATCTGGAGCCATTTTCACAATAAAAGCCTTCTTTCCATTCGACCCCCTTTATGCAGCATCAGCTGAAACAATAAGACCTGATCAGTCCTTATTGATTCCTGTGAATCACTGACACATGCAGGACGTCCGGCTGTAATCTGCTGCAGTGCAGCGAACACGCCCAGTCCGTCTGTCTCTCCGTCCGTCCGCTACACTTTTATTAAGTTTATTTTTTGAAGCAGCTTTAAGGAGACTGAACCACAGATAACAGTACGTGGTGTGTATGGGAGACCTTTCCTACCAAAACACTATGAGATATATATATAAAGAAATTATGCAAAAACATGTTCACTGCAAAACAGAAATGATTAAAATATAAAAATAATCACAAATAAAGACGTTCACATATGTCACAAGACTGTAACATTTTTTATTTAATTTGAAAGTTAAAATTATAATTTTAAATCTTTGTCTCAATACGCTGTAAAAATATATACATTTTTTTATTCTTTTTGTCACAATACTAATAATTAAAATCATAGAGTTTAGAAATCAAAAGATGGCCTTTTATCTAATGATGATAAAAATATAAATCTTTAATTTATATTTCGTTTCTAATTTTTTTCTGATTTCCTTTCGTTTTTTATCAAACTGTCTTTTTAATCCAGTTCTTGTTTTCAAAAGCCACTGTTATGATTCACTATCTCACGTCTCCGTGAGTAAAAATTATAACTCAGTAAATCTTTTTATTTTCATTATTTCTGAATGTTCATCCATTTATGTTGGCGGCAGGACCGGTCTTCCGCATACAACAACAGTCTGGAATCACTGTCAGCGTGGATGTTGTGAATAAAGTTTCTTACCGGTCGGACCTCTCCCGTGGTGTTGGTGTACTGCACGCCAGACCGAAGTCTAGCATGTAGCACTTCCTGTAGGTGGACGGAAGCCGACCCATCGCAAAGTTTGACTGCAGGAACAAAAGGAATCGAATCAACTCACCAGAAGAAACAGCAGCTCAGTTACGGTCAGCTCACTTCACTTCCTGGTTCTCATCCCAGGGCGTGACTTTTTTTTTTAACACCCGGGTAACCTTTAGTGCTGTTTTTACACTTGCAGGGCTCTGCTGTCAATTTAGCAAGAATAAATGTGCTAAATACAGTTAGATTTTCAAAATAAAACGCGGTTAACATTGGGAAACGTCACAGGGTGGTTAAAGTCAACGAAACAACTTGGTTCTGTTTAGCAAAAGATCAGAGTTTGGGTTAAAATAACTACGTTACTTACATGAGTTAAATTACGTAAGTAAAGTTACCAGAGACGTTTTACGTCACTCATCCTTTTTTTTTACTGTAAACCTTATTTTGGGGCGAAATCGTCAAACTTTTTCAGCGATTTTTATTAGATTTTACTGATTGTAGTCATGTAGTTTTGTGTCCCGGTGACCATTCAGATCGGAGCCTGGTCTTGTTAGTCTGAAATAGCTGTCCGAGGCGTTGCCAAGATGGCGGCTGAGTGGCATAACAAAACGCCGGCTTCTTGGGTGAAAGCTTCTGACTCCTCCGCCCACCCCAACCTCCTCCTGATTCGGACTTTTCTGTTATTTACACTAGCCCTACTTTTGGCGTTGAACTATGGGGCTAAAGCCCGGCACAAGCTGGGAAAGACAGCGGCCTGGTTTTCCCGCCTGTGTATTTAAGTCAGCGTTGTTCCCTTGTCTTTGTCATCTTGTCTTTGTCTCTCGTCCGAACGTCCCTGCCTGCCTCTGCGATCTGTCTGCCTTGAGTTCGGGCCGCTCTTCTGTTTGTTCACCCTTTGCCTGCCTCTTGTTCATGCTTTTTGTTCATCGTTAAAAAAATAATCTATGAACTGAACTCGCTCTGCCTGGTGTTCTGGGTTTGGATCCAAATCCTTTATTTTTCCGGCTGCAAACAAGAGCCACAAGACAACAAAGCTAAACTTACGCCGGACGCTTGAATCTTTTTTACAGTTGACCCTCTTTACATTTAAGAAGTTAATAAAGTAAATGCTTGTAGTAGAGTTTTGCATGGGTGTTATATCTTTACTAACTCAGTCCATGTAAAGACGAGACTGCAGGTCAGAAAAAACGCCTGTGAGAGAGAACTGAACCAAACCACAGCTGGAGAATCTGAATTAAAAACTCATTTTGTGACAAACATGAAAAACGTTCAGCTGAGTGGATCTCGGTGTGTGAAATGTGACCCGGTGGATCAACAAAGTGCGATTGCTCCTCCTCTGTCTGCACCGAGTCCCGATCCAGACTGAACTGAGCTGATGAAGCCGAGGCGGAGCAGACGGTCTGACCTTCCTGATCCACAACACTCATCAGTGTTTGTCCTCCAGCTTTTGTTCCAGCTCTGCTCCTCATTATGTAAATCTATTCAGCACCGTGCCCCAAAATCCTCTTAACCCCCCCCCTCCTGTCCTCCCTGTTAAAAAGGTTCATCTTTCATGTTCTGCAGTTCCAAAAACACAAAACCAAACAAAACTTTAAAGTTTGTCTCTGAAGGTTTTCAGTCATCCAGGTTTAACAAGGGAGGTTAGTTAAACAAGGGGAGGTTAAAACCAAGAGACTTGGTTGAAGATACTTAGGGTGCTTTCAAATTCACACCTGCCTTGTTTAGTTCAGATGAATCGCACTACAGTTGCGGTTTGTTTGGGCAGCAGTCGCACTCGAGTGCGCACCAAAAGCTGACCGAGTTGGTCTCGTACGCTTTCAAACGAACTCACGTGCGGTTCGCCTGTGATGTGAAAGGAAGCGAACCAACCACAGGATTTTATGATAGCAGAGATGTGATCATTATTTCCAAAGTTAAACCACTAATAAATCCATCTGCTGACTCTGCGACGTGTTCAGCCATCTTATAACTTATAACATGTTACTAACTCGACTTCTTCCCTCTCCCGTGGTCGTGTGCTTCCCCCTGCTGTCGCTTCCTGCGGGTGTTGCTGGCTCTGGAGCTGTGGAGTCTGGATCTGTGGTTGGGAGTCTCCTGCTGCCCCCGTGTTCCTGCTTGACGCCCTCTGCTACAGTTGCAACTGCTGTTACAAGTCCTATCGCCATTATTACTGTTATTATTATTATCATTAACATTACTATAAATATCTGTACCATTTTTCATTCAGTCTATAGCACCATCACCTTTATTGTCTGTACCTCTATGTGTATACTGTGTAGGTTGCCTCCCTCTGCTCTCTCTCTCTTGCTCTCTCTCTCTCTTTCTCTTGCTCTCTCGCTCTCTCTCTCCTCTCCCCCTCACCCCAACCGGTCGAGGCAGATGCCCCCCCACCCTGAGCCATGGTTCTGCTCGAGGTTTCTGCCTCTTAAAGGAAGTTTTTCCTTGCCTGTGTCGCCTAGTGCTGCTCTTGGTGGGAATTGTTGGGCTTCTGTAAATAACTTCAGAGTTCGGTCTAGACCTGCTCTTTATGAAAAGCGCTGTGAGATAACTGTTGTTGTGATTTGGCGCTATATAAATAAAACTGAATTGAATTGAATTGAATAACTGATCTGTTTATGAAAATCATTCAGTAACCAGGTATTTTCCCTGATTAAAAGGTTTTAAAAGGGGCCAGTTCTCTTTGTAGATCACTTTGAGTCCATAAAACAGCAATAAGCCTCGAATTATTACTGACAAGATGCCTCGTCTCCGTCCTGTTTTTACGTCATTATTCATGTGATCAACTTGGGGTCTAAAATTACTAATCATGCTTCTAATAACTTGTTTCTTCTTCAGCTCTTTGCGATACAGAGCAGAAGCGTTAAAGTGCTGCACAAACGTCTGTCAGTCACCGAGGTTTGATTTCTCCACCTGGGTCCTGATGATGCAGGATGGCCATTACCAAGTTACCTGTCCATCTGCGTAACGTCATGGTTACTTCACTTGGTTCGTTTGTAAACCTGCAGTGTGAACGTGAACCGGACCAAATGAGCCGAACTACAGGTGTGAGAGCCCCCTTAAAATAAAAACGTTTCATCCTTCACCCGAGAGGCTTCTTCAGTTCACACTGGCTGGCAGGTAGTCCCAGCTATTTAACCTCTGCGGGGTCGTTTTCAAGACGATCGATACGGTCGGTTCGTTAGCGCTCCAGGCTGTGGTAACGACAGTCGTTATGGTCATTACAGTCACACGAGGCCAAGTTACATCCATCGTTGGCGTCTTCACTCTCCCCTTAACAAAGGTCAGGTGAGGAATGTAAACGACGGCCGTTCACACCGTCAGCCAGGAGCACTAATGAACCAGCGGCGTCTTCACGACGAGGTTAAACAGCCGGTCAGAAGTGACGAATGTGTCTTCATCCGAGTCCAGTTGCTCTTGTTTCTAACCTTCCTTGGACTTCAAATGAAAAACTCCCATTAAACAAATCACAGGCTGCCAATCAAATGTTTGAAACTAGTCCCTCCCACCACAGAAGAAAACAACAACCTCATTGGCCCTTTAAAGAAAAGCCGCGGCCTCGCGTTCAGCGTACCGGTTTGATGTCGCGGTGCAGGAAGCCCACCGAGTGGATGGCTTCGATGGACTCCAGGATCTGCTTCCCGAGCCGCAGGGTGGTGCTCATGGTGAAGGTTCCTCGGGGCTGACTCCTCCGCAGGTCGGCCAGGTTACGACCCTGCAACGCGATCAGAAAACAACATGAGGAGGAAAAGTGTAGAGGAAACGGTGATGCAGCGCCAACACGGCATGGAGGCTGCCTGGGTCTGGATCTTTACAAATGTTATCATAACTGTTGTATTTTAGGTTTTTTCATCAAATGCTCCGCTCCAGGTGTAGTCAGGCTGCAGTACAAGACATTCAGGTGACTTTTTATCTGCAGGCTATAATGTGATGCTGCCTTTGAAATGAAATTTTATACAAGGTGAGGATGAAAATGTCACATTTTCCCTTATTGCATCTCCACGTGCTCTGGAATAATAACAAAAATATGTTAACAGACTGATATTCCTGAGCTTCTGACCTAACAAAGGAGACCAGGACTATGCATGTGGACCTGATGGTTGAGCAGTTAATCCTGACTCAGTGTGGACATGGGCACAGGGGCGGCTGAGGATTTTTATATTTTTTTTGCTGCTTTTGACAAAAAATCTAAGCAGGAGATCCTGACGAGCCTTTTACATGTTAAAAAGAGTCAAAGGTTCTCAGACAGGTGGGACCAAGTCATTGTTTTACAAGTCAGAAGGAAAGAACGAGACACTCTGGATCCCGTTCAGTTTCTATGGAGAGCAGGAGATCCGGCTGCACGGTGCATAACGGATACGCTGCGGCGAGCTGAGTAACCATTCGCCGTATCTAAAGATGCATAAACACAAGTCAGCTCTCAACTTTATGCAAATGAGCCCGTCCAACGCAGTAGGAGGCCTATTTTCTCACCTCAGATGTTTTCAGACACACATTTGTCCTGTTCAGCACTAATATGAGAAAGTTTGAGAGGCGTGGGACCTCTGACATGTTCAGCTACTGTAAGTCTCTTTGGATAAAAGCAGCTAAATGAATAAATGTAACAAACAAAGTGTTAATCTGTGCACCAAAAACACAGAGGCCGTAGTTTCACCCAACAAATTTTGTATAACTTCATGAAATTTCATGTTTCAGAAGGTATCAAGTCAGTTTGAGTCAAAAGAAATCAGAGTAAGAAGCAGTTGTTGAACCCCTGATTAAAAAAAGAAATTTGGATTCCTCTGTTTTATCCAATTACAGACCTATCTCGAAGCTTCCTTTTATCTCAAAAATTTTAGAGAAAACTGTACTTTTACAACTGCAGTCTTTCTTAGATATACATGGTATTTTTTGAGATTTTTCAATCTGGTTTTAAGGCACTTCATAGCACTGAGACTGCACTTTTAAGAGTATTTAATGATCTGTTATTAACCACTGACTCTGGTAATTCTGCCATACTAGTGCTTTTGGACCTCACCGCTGCATTTGATACAGTAGACCACGCAGTTCTTATTTCGCTTAGAGCACAGTGTTGGAATCAGGGGCACTGCCTTGCAGTGGTTCAAGTCATATTTGTCTGGAAGATGTTTTTTCAGTAAAGTTTGGGGACTTTGGTTCATCTACTGCCCCTTCTTTGCGGTGTCCCACAGGGCTCAATTCTTGGACCACTTCTCTTTTCCTTATACCTCCTTCCCTAGGAAGTATAATTAGAAAGCATGGCATCTCCTACCATTTTTATGCGGACGATTCCCAAATATATTTGCCCCTCAAAAAGGTGAAAACTCTCTCGCACCTCTACTAGAGTGTTTAAAAGATATTAAAGACTGGATGTCTTCAAACTTTTAAATTTAAATGAAGATAAAACTGAGGTTATTGTGTTTGGCCCTAGTTGGGCCAGTGATAACATTTCTGCTAACCTGGGCATTCTGCAACAATTTGCGAAACCTGTAGTGACAAATTTGGGTGTAAAAATAGATAATGGTTTTAAACTTGATAAACAGATAAATAATGTTGTTAAATCCAGTTTTTATTATCTGAGGCTTTTATCTAAAATTAAATCTGTTGTATCTCGTAAGCACTTCGAGCATGTGATTCATGCATTTATTTCAACTCGGCTCGACTACTGTAATGCGCTTTACATTGGCATTGACCAATCCTCCCTCTCACGCTTACAGTTAGTACAAAACTCGGCCGCTCGTCTTTTAACCGGGACTCGCAAACATGAACACATTACACCAGTGCTGGCCTCGCTCCACTGGCTACCGGTTCATTTTAGAATACATTTAAAAAATTTTATTGTTTGTTTTAAGTCACTAAATGGGTTGGCACCTCAGTATATCTCAGATCTTGTACAAGTCTACACCCCCCCACGATCCCTTAGGTCTACGGACCAACTTCGGCTGGTCACTCCAAAAACCAGGTTAAAAACCAGGGGTGATCGCGCTTTTTCAGCAGCAGCCCCCAAACTGTGGAATGAGCTACCTTTACAGGTTAGGTCGTCCCCAACCCTTGAGTGTTTTAAATCTCGTCTTAAGACCCACTTGTATGCCCTGGCTTTTAACCCAGCCTGAGAGTTGTGTAGTCTTGTGTTTTGATGTGTTTTATGTGTTTATATGTGTTTTGTTTTTTTTTTCCCTTGTGCAGCACTTTGTAAAACTTTTGTTTTTTTGAAAGGTGCTATATAAATAAAAATGGTATGGTATGGTATGGTATA